>AWWV01010039.1:0-84660 GCA_001974805.1 Corchorus capsularis | reverse complement strand
ATCAATTGTAGGGTTTTCAAGCCTTTTTTTTCTCTGTTTGCATCATTATTAGTAATCTAAATTCTAAGCTCACCTCCCCATTTGACTACACCTTTCATGCACTAAAAAATTGGGTCCTCCTTTTGTTTTTGTTTTTTTTTTTCTACTTAAAAATTTTCTAGTGACCGGAGGTTACTGTCCCAAGACAAATCTGTGCATGCGACAATTCTCAAATAAATTTGCCAAAAAAAATTGATACTTACAGATCACACACTCACGGAAATCATTAACAATACTTGAATTTCAAACCTTGTAAAGGCCTACCAATTTAATTAATCTCAATTGGGAGTACTAAATCACAAAAAGTTCCTATAGATATGATTTGATGTTTAAAGTTCATTTCACAAGGTCATGTTAATTTTACAAAACATTTTCTACATGGCAAGTGGTTTAAAATAAGCCTATCAAATTTGACTAGGTGTAGCATTTGCTGTTGTTAGCCCATCTAAATGAAGATGGTTAGGCCCACTTATGATGAGATGTGATCCTTAGAAAGCCCACAGCATTTACAAAGGTGGTTTGGCCTAATTTTCCCAAACCACAGGCAAAACATGAAACATCAACAAATGAAGAAAGAGTAAAGATGTCGATCTTTCACACTCTTAATTTGAAAGGGATCTGTCTCATCTCAATTCTCAAACCAATAAGGCCTATATTTTTCACATTATCATGACCTTAAATTTTACGGAGATTATAATTGTTAAATACAAACTACGTGTCACGTCTTATCTCTATTTAATTCTCATTATACATTCTCTTCTCATTTAACTCCCATTGAAAGTAACTTGAGGCTTCAGTATATGTAATGTATAATATTAGGGCTGAAGATGGTCGTGAAGACCAAAGAACAAGACTTGAATTTCATGCCTTATAAATGAAATTAATACAATGCTTGTTGAAATAAAATGGAAGAGAAACGAAATATCGGAAAGAAAGCTTTTTACTGATCACTTGAAAACTTCAGGAAAAAATGCAATGAAAATTACTGCTACAACATCGTCTTTAAATAAGACTCAACTTCTTAAAATGTTGCTACATGACTCCATAATTAACAAACCACTAACCAACTAAATAAACAACTAAATAAAATATGCTGGAAAATAGATAACAGCCTCCAACTTGGACCTAAAGACATGGAACACAATCTGATAATTCCATATTTTTATTAACTACCAAATATTCCACCCCATATTCCACTACTCCACGTTCTGCTCCAACAATGCTTACTAATTCAACTAATCTCATTTGGCGAGTACTGCATTATATTTGATGTTTAAAGTTCATTTCATAAAGTCCTAGTGGTTTAAGTTAAATGAATTTACAAAACAGTAACCTTAAGATTCCGAACAAGGAGTGCATCTTTTTAATTTTGGAACATTTTGTACATAGCAAGTGGTTCAAATTCGCCTATCAAATTTGACCAGGGGTAGCATTTGCTGTTTCTAGCCCATCTAAATCAAAGATGATGATATCCCCACTTATGATGAGATGTGATACTCACAAAGCCCACAGCATTTGCAAAGGTGGTTTAACTTTAAGGCCTAAAACCCCAATCAAACATGAAACATCAACAGGTGAAGAAATAATAGTTATTGAAGTTTTTGTTCTCATTGATCTAAATGGGACTATACATACATAATCTAAGCCCACATGGGTTTTTTTCCCCTTTTTCTTCTCTCAAGTCAATTTATCAAAACAGTCCAATAATATTGTAATTAAAAATTGATTTAATTTTTTGCTAAAAAAAAAATTGATTTAATTTCCCTAAGAAGATTGATTTAATTAGTGTGAAAGATGAGTATAAATACTATTTGTAAACTTGTTTTTGATTTGAGATTGACAAGAACTCTAAGGTCCAAAATTAACAGACATACCCACATGGAGCACGTGCCCAACCATCCATTTGTTAACAAAGACAGATTTCACTTCATTTGCCTTTTCTAATTTTAGATTATACATGGAGAAATTGCAATTTATTAGGTGTACTTGAAAGACATTGATTTGATTATGACATACAAACTCAAAATTAAGAAATTTTGATAGTATTTCACTATTTCTAATTTAATGTGAGATTTTAACGGTTAAAATTTAGTTAATACTTTATATGAAAGAAAGCGTTAAGAAATTTATCTTTCGTTGGTGAACTGAATTTCATCCATAATCAATTATCATCTAACTTTCTTTTGCGCTTTAAACTATTTTGCACTTTTATATTAACTTTATGGGTAATTATTTGATATATCGGCAGTGTAAATTTTGGATTCCATAAGTGACTTGTGGAGTTGACACATATCCATTTTTTGAATTAATTAAGTTTTAAATATGTCACCCTTCAGGACCCGCTTGTGTAATCTGCTAAACTCCATTGAGGTGTATTGTATAATTTGCCT
The DNA here is from genome assembly GCA_001974805.1 of Corchorus capsularis. Taxonomy (NCBI): domain Eukaryota; kingdom Viridiplantae; phylum Streptophyta; class Magnoliopsida; order Malvales; family Malvaceae; genus Corchorus; species Corchorus capsularis. Next base: position 82,231 of record AWWV01010039.1, on the reverse strand, counting down.
AACTTTATATAAATAAACTATTGTGGGGAGCTTTTGCTGCGGTGTTTATGGGGCAAGACTGGTCTCGGCTCCAATGGGTTTGGGTCGACCCCTTTTTTCAAATAAAATAGGGTTTTTCTAGAGGAAAATGTGAAATAGCCTATTGCCGCGATGGTTTGAAAAGAAATCAGATTTGAAGAAAGAGTCTCGCAAAGAGCGGGGAAGACAACCAATTGCAGCGGCAAAAATACTGCGGCGAAAGGGTGTTTATGGCAGATCTGCCTTCTTGGATCGGGAAATATGGGCTCTGTTTTTCCCTGTTATTCGGTTCCAAGAACAGAGCATCATTCTAAACTTTAAGATTGAAAGAAAAAAATTGCATCTTTATTTGCTTAAACCAAATGGGATTACACTTTGAAAAATGGGCTTGAAGAAAGAGGATGGGAATGATAGCTAAAGGGAAAGAATTCAAAGAAATACAAGTGGGAAACAATTTGCAGAAGAAAAGTGAGCTATGCGTCTTTTCCAGGTTGAAGATGAAGCTTGCGGTGAGGTTATTTATAATGCCTCTATTGTCGTACGGTGCCTTCCACGGCATGATTCTTGCCGAAAGATTCCACCAACCCTCTGTCATGTCATGGCATCTTCTATATCGGGGCTATGTCCAAAGTCGCTTTTCCCACTTTTGAATCGTTTTGCCTTTCTAAGTGCCAAGTTGGTTTCATTGCTGAGATTCTTGCAGCAAGTCAACCGCTGCATTCTTTCCCTTTCCTGCCATAAGGTTATCCTTGAAGCCGAAAACAACTTCCAAGCAAGTTGTCTCTTCCAAAATATAACCCATGGCAGATTCCCATCCTCACATGCCATCCAAGCCACTCCTTCAAAATGTTTTCCCGCTGTGGGCTTGGTCCACGTTGTGTGTTCTGTGAATTAGAAATAATTAGTGTGTTGTATGCGGTAATTAGGCTTTTATGCCGTAATTAAATGTAAAATAAGCTATTATAAGAAAGCATTCCTCCCTTTGGTAATATTCGTCCCTCGGCATCTTTGCTGTGGAATATTTGGTTGCTCCTTAAGCGGCGCTGTGATGCCTCTGCTGCCATGTGATGGTGAAGATTTTCTGCCATGAAATGCTTGTCTTCATATGGCAATGTAGTGGAACTTGAGCCTTTGCTTATGACTTATTGGGCCATTTAAGGAGCCTAGGCTTTGTTTGGACATTAAGTGTGTATGTGAATTTTATTGGGTCTCTTTGAGTATATTGGGCCACTTTTTGGTGTGGGTCAAATGTATGCCTTTGTATGTGTAAAATAATATAGGCTTTTATGAAGTATTTTGTGAAAAGGGGAAAAATAAAATATTTTCAGTATTTTTTGGCTATGGTAAATAATTGGGATTTTTGTGTTTAAATGGGCTTGGTTATCCCACATTTGACCCTTAACATTTAGCCCCCTTTGAGTGAGGGTCTTGCGGCAGTAAGGCATGAACTCAAATAGTTGATACTCGGGGATCTTGAACATGTAGCTTGGCGGTGAGCTATGGCGGAATTCTTCAAATCACAATCTCCATGTGTTGATCACCATTGGTTAATTTATGAATTTTGATACCACTAGGAAATGGGATTACTGCCGCAGGTGCCATTGAGAAGTGTCTCTATGGCGACAAGTGATGGTGTTAAATGAAAGTGCCATCAAGAATTGCCACAGGGTTGGCACAAAGGATGTTCTTTCTCTTGTGATATTGAGAATTCTAGTACTGCCTTATGAGCTGAGGACGTCAAGATTCCAGAGCACTATTGTCAGCAGTGTTGAGAAGTAGGATGCTGCCATGGATGTGAGAAGCATCCAACCATTTTGATTTTTGAAGAGCGATGTGCTCTGAGTATTTTTGTGATAGTTATCGCCATGGAAAATCTGTTAGAGCTTTGCCTTTGCCATAATTCTGTCTCTGCCATACGATTTTGATGACTGGATTTTTCTATGATGATGCCTCCAATGAAATTGTAGACCACCATGATTTGGAATGCCATGAATTCTTTGTAAAAGCTTCAAATATGAAGATACTTGGATGAATGCCACAAATTGTCTTCCCTTGATGTCGGCACTGCCATAGAGTTTTTGTGTTGGCTGCCATGGATTCTTTATGAGCGATGATGTGCATGTGAATCCTTGAGCTAAGCGCTATAAATTGTGGAGAAGCAAAAATCTCCATTCTGTGGCGGTGGTGATTTTCCACTTTCTGTTTTATGAATTTCTTTGAAGGATGTTTTGACTGCCATACTCTTTTTTCATAAGCTTTACTTCTTTCTTTTGTGATATTGAGCTTCCCAAGTGATTAATCTGTTTTGTGCTTGATTACCCATTTTTGTGAGTGGCTCTGAGATATGTGCCGTTGTTGTAGGTACCAAATTTTTTGTGCCATGAGTGCTCTATTTGCCATGAGCATCGCCTTCTGCAAATATTTTGCTGCCATAATAGTTGTTGACAGGAATTTTGCCACTCATGTGTAGTGAATATTTCTTTATTGCAACACTTCGTTGATGACTTGAAGCTAAGCATGATACTTTTGCAAGCTTTTGCTTCTTGTCGTTGCCGCAAATTTCAATGGAGCAGCTTCTGAAATAATGCGGTAATGATGGCTGAAAGATGTGTTTAGCCATTCTATGCTGCAGTAAGTATATGTGTGTGAGAGAATCAAGACCATTGCTTTCCTTTGCAGGATGTGTTGATGTAAGTGCATCAGAGGATCAAGATGGGCGAGGTCTGATCTTGATGCTTGTTAAGTGTGTAAGATGGCTCAAAGTGTGAAGAGTTTTGTGAGATGACCTTAATTGTGTGTGAAGAGTTGTGCGAGAAACCAGGGAGGTTTGCCATGTAGTGGGAACTACCTCACCGCTGGTTGGAGTTGCCATAGGCCAGGAGAGCCACTCCTGTAGTGTTTTATGTGGAGTACCGCCAGGATTTTGTGTGTGAATAATTCATGTCCTAGGAGCGGTAATAAGGATTGTGCGGAGGGCTGCCAGATTTAGGAACTGTCTCGGCTACAACCGCAATGTGAAAGTAGAGCAAGAATCATATGAAGGACTGTGTTGTATGTAGTGTCCCTGCAATTGTTGCCCAATGATGATGTATTTGCTACCACCGCAATATGAAGGAGGACCATACGATGGACTGTGTTGCATATGGTGCCCACGCCATGGTCATTGTGTGATGATGTGTGAGCCATATAAGAGCTTTGATTAACTTGGATATGGAAATTGAGACTTGAGGCTTGAATCATGAGCCTTATACAGAAATGAACAATTGGCGTTGTGGCACTTTGCCACATTGATGGTCGCCAATGATCTCTTTAATTTTGACATGTACTTTGAAGCCCCCAAGTGTAGGATCTTATTTGATGATGAGAATGTAGCCCCCAGTGCTGAATGATGAAGGAGCTTTAATTTTCAAAAATGCAAAATTAAGTTTTCACTGCCGTAATGCCATAATCTGCTTCTGCCATAAACTTTGTGATGAGTCATTGATTTGAATGCATCTACATGTGGCAAGTTGTGATGTTTGCTTCTTTGACATGTCTGGCAATGAGTATGTATGAAGAGTTTTTCTACAATTACATGGTCACGCGGCAAGTGGGCTGATGGTGATCTTCACTGCCACATGTGAATATTCAATTCTTGTATTCTCCATCTCCAAATGATAGAAATCTTTGAAAATCTCTGCATGTTGATGGAGTAGAATGTTTCCTAACTTGAGTAATGATTGGATGACATTTTTATGTGTGTGGCAATTTGCTTTCTGCGGGGAGACATTGAAGACTGAACTTGTCAACGCTTTGATTATTGCATTGCAAGGCTCTGGCAGCCAAGAGTGGATGAATTGGCTCATGACCTCCCTTTATCAGGTCCATAGGTTTGGCCTATGACTTTACAACACAAAAGCTTGTTTGGCAAAAAGATTGAACTACGAACAAAGAACGCACAACTGGGGATTTGGCATCTTAAGGATTATGAGTTGGACTTCAAATGAGGATTAATATTTTGATAGCTTTAATTGATGTAGTCGTGAATGTGCTCTTCTTGTGGTAGGATGATACTTGACTTCTGCAGTAGAATTGTGGTTGGCTTCTTCCGCATAATGGTGTTTGACTTCTACGGTAGAATTATGGTTGGCTTCTGTCGCAGAATGATGTTTAAGATTGGTGTTGCTGCTTCATGTGACCACTTTCAACTTCACTTGCGGCAAGATACGAGACACAACACTATGCCTTTTCACTTTCATCATGCTCGGCAGTGGACAACTAACAGATTGAGCCTTTTTTTTTTTTTTGCTTTGGTTGTATGGTCTCGCACAATTTGGATGTACTGCAGTGCCTTGGTGATTTTGTCTTGTTGCGGAATTCTTGCAATTTTGGCTAGTTACGGGGTTTTTGTAATTTTGGCTGGTTGCGGCAATTTTCGGAAATTTGGGTACTTGCAGCAATTTTACAATTTTTGGCTTGCTGCGGCATCTTTGGCTAGTTGCGGCAATTGTGGTAATTTTGACTAGTTGCAGGGTTTTGACAATTTGGAGTTGCTGCGATGGCTTACCGCTGCGGCTTTTGGCCGTTCCTAGCACGTGCAGTAAGTGCTTTTGTGTTATGCTTGTTTTGTTGTAGCGCCGCATCTCATTGTGTTGTGTTGCGCCACATTTCATGATGCCATGAGCTTCTAATGCCACATCTCATATGCACATGCTTCATTGCCGCGTCTATCTCATTGTGTCGTCTCCCAGTGCGGCATCTCTACTGCAACGTCTCTCCAATGCCGTAAGACAACCTTTTTTTTTAAAGAACTATCCACCTCCTGTAGACGTAGTTCCCTTATTCCCTTCATCTCCTTTTAATTATTTTATTTCTCCCCTTTTTATTTAGTTTGAAGACAAAAATCCCCTTTATTATTTCTTTTTTTGTCTAACTCTTTTATTTCTTCTCACGTTTCTTCACTTCTCTTTTCACGTTTCCTTATCTCGCCTCTTCAGCTTCCTAATCTGCTTTATTCTTCCTTTTCCTCTTAATCGTAGACTTCAAGCTCCAAAGGTAAACTCGTTTTTTTTCCTTGCTGTGTCATTTTTTCTTCTTCCCCTTTCTGTTTTTTTTTATGATGGCCGCCGCGGTTGGGACTCTCTGTCGCCGTTTCAGCGCGGCTTGGCTTCGGTCTAGGCTGGGCTACCATAACTGCTTGCCGCTGCTGTTGTGGCTTTGATTGACTGTCTTGAGCCCGTCAGCGGTGGGCTAGGGTTTCCCTAAATCTTCCTATAATCGTTGATCTTTGCTATGATGGCCGCCGCGTCGCCTGATGTCACAATATGGGGCTGCTTGCCTTACGGAAGTTAGTTTTTTTTTTTGTTGGAGTGCCGCCGCTTTGTCTCTCTGTCATTGCCGTCGCGGTGCTTGGTTTGAGTTCTTGCGTGTTATCCGCTGCCATGGCTGCTTGCTGCGGTGGCTTTGGTAGTTTGCCCCGAACCCATCGGCGATGGCTAGGGTTTACACAAATCTATCATTTTTTTTTTGCTATTAGATGGTGTCTGCTGCGGCTTGGGCTCCTTTGTTACCGCCCTGGTTCAGGCCTGCTGCCACGTCTGTTTGCTGCAGTGGCTGTTGTCGTGGTAGTCGACTGCCACTAGTCCCAGCGGCGGCGGTGTTAGGGTTTTTCGCACCCTTCTTTTTTTTTTTTTTTGCCCTTTTTGTTTGTGCACCCTTTTTTGTCGCATCTCATCTTCTCCCTTTCTCCCTTTTTTTTCTTCTTTTTTTTCGCTGTATATGCTTTGTTATTGGGGTGCCGCTGTCCGGTCCCTTCCCACCCACCGTCCGTGGCCCGGTTCAGGCCTGTGTTGAGCTGCCATGGCTGCCTGCTGCGGTGGCCGTTGTCGTCATTGCGGTGCTTCAGTCCCGATGCTAGCCTTAGTGGCGGCAAGGCTAGGTTTTCTGCAAAACCCCTTTTTTTTTCAAAAAGATAGGCTGAGTTTTGTTGGTTGTGCTCGACAGAGGACTCGGCATGCTCATCTTGGACATCAACCAATTCTGCAGGTGCGTTCTGACTTCCCAACCGAACTGCTGCTTGACGCGGCATATTTACTATTCAAGTATTTTGCCGGCTCCCCAGCGGAGTCGCCATTAAATGTGGGGAGCTTTTGTTGCGGTGTTTATGGGGCAAGACTGGTCTCGGCTCCAATGGGTTTGGGCCGACCCATTTTTTCAAATAAAATAGGGTTTTTCTAGAGGAAAATGTGAAATAGCCTATTGCCGCGATGGTTTGAAAAGAAATCAGATTTGAAGAAAGAGTCTCGCAGAGAGCAGGGAAGACAATCAATTGCAGCGGCAAAAATACTGCGGCGAAAGGGTGTTTATGGCAGATCTGCCTTCTTGGATCGGGAAATATGGGCTCTGTTTTTCCCTGTTATTCGGTTCCAAGAACATAGCATCATTCTAAACTTAAGATTGAAAGAAAAAAATTGCATCTTTATTTGCTTAAACCAAATGGGATTACACTTTGAAAAATGGGCTTGAAGAAAGAGGATGGGAATGATAGCTAAAGGGAAAGAATTCAAAGAAACACAAGTGGGAAACAATTTGCAGAAGAAAAGTGAGCTATGCGTCTTTTCCAGGTTGAAGATGAAGATTGCGGTGAGGTTATTTATAATGTCTCTACTGCCGTACGGTGCCTTCCACGGCATGATTCCTGCCGAAAGATTCCACCAATCCTCTGTTATGTCATGGCATCTTCTATATCGGGGCTATGTCCAAAGTCGCTTTTCCCACTTTTGAATTGTTTTGCCTTTCTAAGTGCCAAGTCGGTTTCATTGCTGAGATTCTTGCAGCAAGTCAACCGCTGCATTCTTTCCCTTTCCTGTCATAAGATTATCCTTGAAGCCGAAAACAACTTCCAAGCAAGTTGTCTCTTCCAAAATATAACCCATGGCAGATTCCCATCCTCACATGTCATCCAAGCCACTCCTTCAAAATGTTTTCCCGCTGTGGGCTTGGTCCACGTTGTGTTCTGTGAATTAGAAATAATTAGTGTGTTGTATGCGGTAATTAGGCTTTTATGCCATAATTAAATGTAAAATTAAGCTATTATAAGAAAGCATTCCTCCCTTTGGTAATATTCATCCATCGGCATCTTTGCTGCGGAATCTTTGGTTGCTCCTTAAGCGGCGCTGTGATGCCTCTGCTGCCATGTGATGGTGAAGATTTTCTGCCATGAAATGCTTGTCTTCATATGGCAATGTAGTGGAACTTGGGTCTTTGCTTATGGCTTATTGGGCCATTTAAGGAGCCTAGGCTTTGTTTGGACATTAAGTGTGTATGTGAATTTTATTGGGGCTCTTTGAGTATATTGGGCCACTTTTTGGTGTGGGTCAAATGTAGGTCTTTGTATGTGTAAAATAATATAGACTTTTATGAAGTATTTTGTGAAAAGGGGAAAAATAAAGTATTTTCAGTATTTTTTGGCTATGGTAAATAATTGGGATTTTTGTGTTTAAATGAGCTTGATTATCCCACATTTGACCCTTAACAACTATAAAAAACAAGCCATTTTTTTCCAATGATTTACATTTTGTCCTATTAAACCTTTTTCTTTTTTTTTTGGAAGGATTGTTGTATTCAAGACTAATAGCCACATGATTATTAGTTGAATTCGGAATATTTTTGTTAAGAAAAGTTTGGAAGTAGGGTATATATGTTATTTCTTTTTTAAGATTATAACAAGTCATCAATCCTTTTGAGAATTCACATTATGACTTCTTTTTAGACTTTTTTGGACTTATAAATTATTTATCATTAAGGATTATAAACATTATCGATCATGATTATAATACAATAGAAATAAGAGAATTAATTATAAAATCACCATACATATATGGATTAAAAGTAAGTTATTTAACAAAGTTGTTTAACAAATCAAAGATCTAATATATGTCATCATATTTAACCAAAAAAAAATTATGTCATCATATATAGCTTAATAGTTACTAGTAGTACCTAGTAATAATTTTAATTTTTAATTAATTGCAAAAAAAAGAATATATAATTTGTTAATTAGTTTTCGGTAAAAATAATTATTGAATTTGGCGCCCCATTAAAACTCAAATTTAGGTTGAGGAGATATTAACAAGTGTGTGTTCAATTTTAAAGAAAGCTCCATATTATCCAAAGGGTCATATTCTACAACATTTATGATTAAGGCTACGTATCCGTATATATGTGTTCTAAAATGTGTATTCGTATACATTCATACACGTGTATATTCTTCATAAATACATCAAATAAAATATTAATTAAATATATATAATAAAACAAAAAAGGCATGAGAATTTTTTAAAAGAGAAAAAGTGAGGACCAAAACAAAAGAACACGTGAGAAGGTAGTTGAAGTGTACATCAAATAAGAGAAAATATCTAGAAAAAGAGTCTACATCTCATTAATTAAAAAAGAATATTGTTTCATTACTAGTATATATTATTTTTATAAAATTAGTAGTATTTGATTTGATTTTATTGTTATTATTATATTATATATATATTATATATTTATATATTTCCCTCAAAATCAAAACAAGCAATCTGATTGGGTGTCTCCTAACCCAAAATAAACATCAACCTCACAATCCTTCCAAAAATCCATCCAAGGGATCATAAGCAGAACTTCCTTTTTTTTTTTTTCTATCTTTCTTCTAATACTATATTATTTTGCTTTTACTTTACTAACATTTGATTAATTGAGTAGAAAGAACTTAATATTCCATAGATAAGATCCTTGTTATGTCGGTTTCGAATTATATAAAAAGAAAAAAAATAAGCTTTTAAAGAATTTTTTATTGAATTCAATATGGCTCAATTTTTAATTAATTGATGCTCAACATGACTATCTCATATGTCTTGCACGGTAAGAAAATATATGACTAAAGTTCACCAAAAGTTTTTTTTCCCCTTTTGGCACAATGACTTGAGACAAGTTTAATCACATAATTTGTAGAAACAAATTTTTTTACATAATAAGTCTAAATTTTAACATTCATTATGATAAGATATTAGTGATTATAATTATGTCAGCTCTTCTTTTATTCGTACAAATACCATATTTTATAGTTATTTTTTTTATACAAATGAACGGAATGAAGAAAAATAGACAGCAACTAAGGTCGTAATGTGCCATTTCCGGTCCTGTCAGCCTCCAGCAGTGGAAGAAACTGCTCTAGAGGCTCATCACAAATCGTAAAACCCGGACCAACATCATGAACTAGCAACGCCTAATAGTCTATACATCAATTCCCTTCTCGAAAAATATGTCGAATGTCCACTGTCCAATCATCCTTAATAAACTCTAAACAATCTCTTAATAAACTATAAGAATTTACTAGAAAATTCTTAAGAAAATGAACCATAGCAACTGCATCCATTCCAATGATTAATGGAATATAACCCCACTCCTTTGCTAATAACAAGCTTTGACAGACATCCCAAAGTTCCGCCTCCAGGCTGCTAGTAGCACCAATATTAACCTCAAAACCCGCCTGCCACCCAAAAATTCTTAAATAATTTATGTCATTACGTCACTTAAATAATTTAATAGTAAATTTTAATGAAACATGTTACTACATTACTCAAACAATTTGTAGTATTATACTTTTGTAACCTCTCTTTTTCCGTTACTTTTTGGGTGTTAAATCAAAAAAATAAAACTAGGAAGTAAACCACACAATATGGAATCCTAGCCATCTTAATGAAAAGACACGTAACTTTGTCACTTACCATACAAAATAGAAGAGCTCTCAACTCAACTCAAACACATTACACACTCAAATCAAAGAAAGAACACTTCTCTTCAAAACAACGATGACGTGTAAACGAACTCCCCACCCATTCTCTTTGCTTTTATTTCCCACACATAAACCCTTTTTCCCCATCTCAATGTAATCTCTTCTTATTCCCTTCTTTTTCTTTCCAACCAAAAAAAGAGATTCAATCAAAAACAAGAACACAAGAAAGGAAAAAACGAGGAATTTGGGTTTTTTCTTCTTTTTTTTTTCCAACTTTCATGAACGTAGAAACAACAAAAATGACGACGACCCATCAGAATTTTGTTGATCATCAACCTGATGATGAGCTTGCTATTCATCATCCCCAGATTTCAGATGAACCCGACGATGATCATCAGCCTGACGGCGACGCTGCTCAGGCTGAGACGACGGCGGCGGCGGCGATAGGGATCGAAACCAGCTGCCGAAACGATAATCTTGAAAGAAATAATGGTTCAGAAACTGATAAAGATCCCTTGCAGTGTTCTTCGGCTTCTGGATTAAAGGTTGAAGAAGGTGAAGCAATGAGGGACGAAAATGAAACGTCGTCGGAAATTGTAGAAGAGAACGGAAGAGAGAGGCTGAAAAGGCATAGGATTGAAGTGGCGGGAAGGGTTTGGATTCCAGAAATATGGGGTCAAGAAGAGCTTTTGAAAGATTGGATTGATTGTTCTGCATTTGATGCTTCGTTGGTTCCTAATGGAATCATGTCAGCTCGAGCAGCTTTGGTTGAAGAAGGAAGAAGAGCCAATTCTGGCGGATTTAGAATAGAAAACAGGTGTTAATTATTATTATTATTATTATTATCATCAAATATTTTTGTTTTTGTTTTTAATTAATTAATCAAGATTGAGAAAAAGAACTAAAAACACATTTGAATTGTTGAATTTCCTTTTTTTTTAATATTTTCCGAAGTGATTATTAGTTTGCTGCTTTCTGATTGTTTTGTAGGCAATGTAATGATGAATCTGGTAAACTCATTTTAGTTACCAAAAATGAACTTTGAATTTAGTTTTCAGGTAAGGTTGATTGTTGCTTTTTCTTTTTCATTCATCTTTTCTTTTTTGGTAATTTAACAGAGGGAAATAATCTAATTTTTATTAGCAGCTCAATCAGGATAATAAAATGCAATTTGTGAGTTTAGTCAAATATAATCCACATTGGGGAAAAACCGAACCCACTTTTCCCAAATAAGGCTTTCTGGGGAATTTCTGAAGGTGATGATTTGATATAAGCCAGTAATTTTTCTTACTTCATTCATCCTCAAATTCCTGAAATTCTTCGATGGCCAATTTTGTATTACTCATGTCCCAGATCGGAAAATCCGGCCAATAACGTCCGCTTACGGCTGCCTGACTGAGCTGTCTCACTGACGGGACTGGAGATTCAGTCGAAGAAGAATGAACAAGGAAAACATGGTTAAATCTGTGTTCAAGAGATATAACAATCATGCATTTCAATTCTGCTCTCAGAAATATTATACACAAATTTCTGCTTTCCTATTATTTCAATTTTCAACCATGTTTCTTTAACAAATAGTAATACTTTGATTTCCCGACTTCTCAAAGCCGCAACATTGTAACTTACAAGATACAATTTTTTTGAAACCATGCAATATATGTAAGGGTGTTAAAAAAAGGGGGAAAAAAACAAATTTCACAAAATTTTCATCAGGCTAAACTTGCCAGCTCCCATATCTTTATTGTCCCATCATCGCTAGCGGAAGCAAGCAGACGCTTTTCCTGTAATTTTCAACATGAAAACAGAAATGTTAGCTAAAGCTGAGACTTGAGACAATGTTCATTGTAAGACTAAGATACAAACACAGGGTAGTATAAGCGTTGCATATGTCAATTTCAGGCTTCCATTAGGAAAGTGATTCTTTCATAAAGAACAAAAATGTGCCCAAATACTGCAGCTCTAAACGAAAAAATCTATACAGGATACCAACAAAGAAAGATGCGGTGTTGAAAGCAAAAGGTGAAATTATAGTAAAATTCTAGGCTTCTAGCTGACTAGCTCAACATATAGCAGTTTTGGGCTGCTTACTCATGCATAGCCCAACTGATGGCAAATACAGTCTAAAGCTCGGAATGGAACATAGGTAAGGAATAGACATTTAATCACCAAGTTCTATTTTATTTTGAATGAATCATTTCTGAAGGGGCCTGCCACCATTTCCAAGGCATGGCTTTGAGCAATACTAGCAAATCAATTATTAGGCCATTGGTTAAGAAAAAGACAAGGAACCAAAATAACTTGACCAACACCAGATTCTACAATGCTTAAGGAAGTTATCTATATTTGTGATATATATTCATTTTTAGCTTTTATGGGAATGTTCTAGCAAAAGCATATAATAATCCTCATTAACATTCAGGAAAGGAATTCTTACCCCAGGGAACCATTGTACTGAATTTACGTCCATGTCATGGGCCTTCTTCTTCAATAGCAATTGATATGTAGGTCCATTCATCTGCAACATGTTAAACCACAAGATAGATGATAAGCTTAATGTTCACTTTCAAACCTAAAAGTTATAGAGGGGCGTTATCCAGCAAAGAACTATTAATATGCACAATAGGACAATTTGCTCTCAGTTACTCCAGCTAGGATTCGTAGAACCATCCTTCCAACAAAGGTAGGACACAAATACCGAAGCATGTTTTCTTGTTCATCTGGAAATATGTACAATTAGAGGGTAAAACGGTTACATACCGAACCATCTTTGCTCTCTACGAACAACCGTACAGCATCATCAGCAGCTCCACTAGCAATAATTCCATCTCTGTAACATTCATAAGCCAGAAACAATCAATTTGGAATTGAAACTTGACAGAACAAAAGTAATACAGATGAATAATAAATATTGAAAGTATAGGGACTAAGACTTGTAGCATGACTACAAGCAAAAAAAAAAAAAATCAAGCCATTTTAACCAAGTAAATTGTTAAGTGGTTGTATACATGTTCTTGAGGATAGTATTATTCTTGTTTTTAAGGAAAGAAAAAAATAAGTCACGAACGAGAGGGTATGCATTCTGTAACCCCAGCATAAAAACACATAGAAGCACTTCCCTAGTCATTTGGACTTCTCAAACATTTAGGGATAGAAAATAAAAACATCACCCACTAGAAATCCCAAGTGGAAAATAGTTATTCCATGAATGTATCATACCTTGACCAGTGAACTGAAAAAACTGTCCGGTCATGATAACCTGAGAGAGTGCACATATGATTCCTGGGCAAAGATTTTAGAGAAAACGTAAAACTCATTATCACAATTCACTACAAGGTCTTAAATGACAAGAAAAGAGAGGAATATTATCAGTATACATGCTATGCTTAATTAAACTAAACATACCTTCAGTTCACAACAAGCTATCCAATGCATAAGAAATTTTGGTATATGCATTTTAAACACTAAGAAATTCGTTTCTTAATTCCTTCACAGGAGACCTTTCACTTAACATACTAAGACTTGACGCTTCTGATTCACACTTTAGCAATGAGTTTCTTGACATCAAGTGTGAACATTAATAGTTTCCCAATGAACATCATGGACCATTATTAATCATTGACTTTGATTTTTAGTAGTGCAAGCAAATTATTGCAGATCGCCAGACAAGAGTCCTTGACATTATGAACCAATGCAATAACGAGCATTAACAAAATGCATATTCCTGATACATGCAAACCAACCTAGCCTTGGATATTACAACCAAGAGCTAGCACATTTGAAAGTTCAATGGAAAAGAAAGGGGCATATTTCTCACCAGGGTGCATAACCATCACCAGATTGCATCCTTATGATGTCTGCTTCCCATATCTTTAGACTAAGATCATCACTGCAAAACCACTTCAATTTATTTAAATCTTACCTCTTAAAGCTGTTATATATGATCAAAGCCATCAGCAAATAAATACCACTAATTTTGATTACAACATGTTATAAGGACAAACATTATTAAACGTACCTACAAGTTACCAATTTGTCTCCCTTAGCATTAAAAGCAAGTGACCAAACGGTGGAAGAGTGACCACTGACCAAAAGATATTGAAACAGAGCTTTTAGTATGAACAACTTCATAAAACAGAGGACAAGGATATTCAAGGTCTAAAAAACTATAAAAGACATCACCAGACTACTTTACAGGATGATAAAAACCAAGACTATAACACAGGCAGTACAATAGACAAGAAAATGAGCTCAAAAAGCAAAGATAGAAAGAGTTTTAGGCATAGTACTTGTTAGATTCACCTAAAGTTTGTACACAGCTCCAATCACCATCAGCATCCTCTGACCACCATACCTACAAGTAAATGTAGATGTATCACAATCTGAATCATATTTCTAAATTCTGTAGGCATGTAATTGTAGCAAATGAAGAAAAAAGATTTCTTGGTCTTGTTACAGAGATAGCAGGTCCATTTAGCCTCAACAGTACCTTGACAGTGTTATCATAGCTACAAGAAAACAACATATCCATAGTTGGATGCCATTGAACCATTTTGACATCTTGAGTGTGACCTTGCAAAACTTGAATACAGTCAAATTCATTACCCGGCATCACTTCCCAAATCCAAACAGTTTTATCTCGCCCACATGTTGCAAGAAGAGAACCTGATGCATTCCAAGACACACTTTTCACTTCATTCTCGTGACCCTACACATCACAGCAAATAAATTTGTAAATGGTTCCAACATTATTATCATATCAACGATATATATATATATGTCAAATGCTATTAAAATTCTCATATTTCACAATACTTCTAGTTGCATGTCAAATTTATGATATTGCTTGCACTCCATCCCTCTATCCCTTATAGACATGGTCAATCATTTCCTTAATCACAATTTCCCAGTGTAACAATGTTTCACTTAGTGAATTTATGTTAAACAAGGCCCATATCAGAACAGGTTGAAAGCTCTAAAGAATTGGAAAAAGGAAATTTGACAGTACAATGACAATACCTCCAAAGTGGAAACACATTCAAAATCACCCCCAACATTTTCCCATATAGCAGTGGTAGCATCAAAGCTTGCAGTAGCCAACAATTTCCCTGATGGTGACCAAGCACAAGACCGGACTGTTCTAGTGTGTGTTTCTTCCAAAACAGCCTGCAAAAAGTCACACTCCATTTTACCATGAATAACTACAAAGTATCATTTAAACTAATATATTTAAAGATGAATTTTAATAAACAGCAAAATTCATTCCATTTTGAAATAACGAATTTAGCAGTGAAATTATACATTTCAAATGAAAAAGAACCCACGCTAGTAATTTTTTCCTCTATTTAAAAGCAAAACAAAATATTGATATACATGATATGCAGACCTAGCTCAAATCAACTTTACTTACTCTAAGCATATTTATTAAGCAAAAGCAAAAGAAAATATAAATAAGTAGAAGTGAATAAAAAGAGGAAGAGGAGGACCTTGCAGTCCCAGGAACGAGTGGAGGGGCTCTCCTCCCAGATTCGGACAGTCTTATCGCCGCTACAAGAAGCAAAAACCGAGGGAACATCGGCGGCGGCGGTGGCGGGATTCCAGGCAAGGCTCCAAACCCTATCGGTGTGACCTTGGAGCTTTTGAATCTCTTTGAGCTCTAAGTTTGCATCTAGCAACTCCATTTAACCAAATAGCTTCGATATAATCTAAAATGAAATTTGATATATAATTTTATGGATTCGATTGGATTCGTTTTTGTTTGAGTGAAAGATTCAAAGTAAAGAGTTAAATAAAAAGTGGGATTGGCGAAGTGGTACCGGTAGTTGAATTTTCTTTTCTTTTTTTAGGTTTTCCTGAGAAAAATTGTTGACGGGAGAAGAGAGGGTTTTCACGCGCGCAGCAATCTCAGACCCGTGAAAACCGGAGGAGCGTGGCGAACCCGTGGCAACCTCTTTTTCTGTTTTTGTTTATTTGCCTATACATCAGGTTAATTTTAGAATTCTTTCAATTTCCCCCCTTTGCATTCCATTTTAATTTTGTTTTATTTACATACTTTTTCTTTAAATTTTAATTACTTTTTGAGATACTTTTTCTTTGGATGGAAGAATTATTTTCATTTTTTGGTCTGGGATTACAAACGCACAGGAAGACCCGTACACCGCTACATGATTAGCACATTACTGAAATCTATGAGCCAATAAATAAATCCAATGAAATCTCATTACAATTCAAATAAATCTCTATGCCCATAAATAAACTACCTACCTACCAAATATATAAATAAACAAATTACAAATAAACTCACATTCCGTGAGAGTGACTCACATTCCGTGAGAGTTGAACCTAAGACCTCATGGTCTAGGTAAACTGGAACTAAGAATCCAGTACTCTACCACCAGGCCAAATGGCTGATGGCAGATACTTTTTCTTTAAATGATGTGTTCTAGAGCCTTTATTCCAATTTTACATACCAAAACCAAGCATCTTCTTTTTCTCATTATCATCAAGTAAATGACTAAAAACATTAATTTCATAGCTTACATATATGAATACAAAAAGGAAATGGAAGATAAAAACTTTTTTAATGGAATAACCTTAGAATTCTTCGTCATTAATTAGGCAGTTTAATTAGGCCAATAAAATTTTGTTTTTGATCAACGACACTTTTTTGTTTGGTTTATTAAGATATATCCTAATGCTTTTATTAACTTGAAATTAATCTAATTTTATCAGGTCAAGAGAATGAAATGTTAGAATTTTCCCAACAAATTTTAATGAATGGGGGATCTAAAAGAGAGCATGGTAGGGATTAAATTTGAACCTCGAATCTAAGGATTTTTAATTTATAGACGATACTAACAAATATATACCATCATTAAGCCAAGCAAGTATGAAGTTATTGTTAATTGTGACTTGTGAGATATATTATTATCATTATTTATATAGTTAATATTAGGAAAGTGATCCAACATAGATATGCTTTAATCTAAAAAGAATTTTATTCTAATTGAGATTGGTAGAGGTTGGAAACTTGGAATTCATTCCATTGAGATTTTGAACGCTATACATATATTATTATTATTATATATATATTATAAAATAAAAAGAAAACAAGAACAAAAACAAGAACAAAATATAATAAGAACAAAATAATTAAAAAGACAACTATCCGTCTATCCCCAAAGAGCAAAGACACAATATTGTATGGCGTTTTTTATTTTAGATGTTGAGAAAAAAGCGGTTGTTCCTCATCCCAGGTTTTCTTCATTTGCAAGTTGCAACAAATCTCTGCCCCTTCCACCTTCAAAGAAAAAGTTCATTATTATTATTAGTTAAAAAAAATACATAGACATTAATGTATGGAAACGAAAATGCAAAAACTACGAGACATGATAAGTCAAGCACATATTTTTACCTGTTGTATGTGGAAAACCAGTTTTAAAGGAACAGTTCTTGATCATCTGCCATGAATAAAGATCTTTTCTTAGGACCTTTATTTGAAATACAAAACCTTTTGGGCCCAAAAATCTTCCTCATTAACATTGCACCCCCCATTCCTATCACAACCATGAAGAATTTCAAACCATTAAGATGCTCCATCTCTCTAATTCTATCAAAAAAATTCTTGCTATTTCTTTTTATCCTTTTTGTTTGGCTGTGAGTTGTGACAAAATGGTTCTAAAGCTTCTGGATTTATATAGGGTTTAGAAATATCAATCCAACCTTCCAAATCTAGTAAGTATATTATTGAAATAGTAAAACAAATTACTCTGCCCTTGAAATTTACCACATTTTCCATTTTCAACAAAAAATTTGATGCACCAATACTTTGTATAATAGGGAAAATACTTCTGAAGATTGCTTGTTTAAAATTAGTTCTTATCACTATATATATTCATACATTCCAAAAATCAAATATTTTTCCTATTGTGGTGAACTTGGGGGGCAAGCATTCATAATCCTTGATTGTATAAACAAAGATATTTGATCAACTATGTGCATATATATCACATGCATGCATGCATTTTTACCTAGCTATGAATAGGATTCACTGTATTTTAATTTTTTTTAGTAATAATAACAAAGTATGTAAAGGAAATAATAAGGTATATATATAATTGATTTTGAAGTGCATTTGTTTTTGTTCCATAAAATGATAAAAACATGGACTAAAAGTCCAAAACTTGTTCATCATCCATTTTCCTTTTATATCCTAAAGAGAAATTAAAACGAATTTTGGGCTTGTAGACATATGGGCTTGTAACTCTTGAAATTATCTGATTTTGTATGAATTTTGAACTGTTGGCAACAAGACAAGACCCAACCCAAACCCATTGGGCCGTTGACCCAGCAAGTGAAAGTTCGACCCGGTAAACTAATCATCATTCCTCAAAAGTTCATCGTTTACATTGCAAAGCAAAATTCCCCATTTCTTGTCGTCCAGAATCTCTGCAAACCCTAATCGCAGATCCTCCGCAACAGAGACTTCCTCCACCTTAGCCTAATCGCCATGGATTACGCATCTCGAAGAAGGAGTCAAGGTGGCCTCTTTGAAGGCATCTATAAATATATAATGCGCCGTAACTCCGTCTACGTCACTTTCGTCATCGCCGGTGCTTTCCTCGGAGAACGGGTAAGATTTAACTCCTATTCGAATCAGGTCTCTCATATCAAGTTTTGATCCGTTTTTTCGATTGAACTTCATTGTTAATTTTCAATAAGGGTTACTTAGATTGAGAATTCTTAAGTCTGAGATGTCTTCATTTTAATCCATATTTTCATATTTTTATTTTAGATGATGAATTCATCACATTTTAATTGTTATATGTTTATGATTTTTGTTCTAATGAGATAGAATGGTGAGGATTTTATTAAAATTGTTCCACCTTTGCAGGCTGTGGATTATGGAGTTCATAAGCTCTGGGAACACAACAATGTTGGGGTAAAACTTTTATCTATCCAAATACCAGCTTCGTAGTACATATATCAGGCATATGCAGCTAATTAATGCTGATTGTTTGGGATATTAGCTGCAAATTTGTTACATGAATTCATTATTTGCTTTGCACATTCACACACAGATTTGTATGTGATTACATTGTGGAGTTTATAGTCCCTAACCAGGAATTGACAAGTTGTATAAACTTTTATAGCTATTAAGATGGTCCGGGTCTGAGGTTCCACTCCATTATCCGGCTCATTCCAACTTTAGGAATCTTGTTATGATTCTCTTGCACTAATTTTTTGACGTTTTCTGTAACTGAGTGCACCTGTAGTCTTTCAGTAAATGGCAACTTTTGCTTAAGAACCAGCATTGGCCTTCCTTAGTTACATAGCTGTTATTAGACTGTGTCGTTAGAAGCAGTTGCAAACAGTGGGAATGTATATGGTCTTACTTGATATTTGGAATAGGAAAGAAGGATCTGGGAAGGGTTGTGGTTTCCTTATAACTTCAAATGTATGACCTTTGAGCTTTGGTTTTTCAACAAAATTAATGTTGTGATATGTTGAAGGCCATAACAGCAGTTTATTTATTGCAGTATTCTATGTTGTGATCAATGGGTGAGATTTGAGTAACTGTTACTTGATACATATTTCATGTTGAGTATCTTATGTTGCATTGCTATTGGCAGCTATAAGTTGTTTACTTGCTTTTTGTGTGGAGCCAAAATTGAAGTATATTGCTCTTTTGTTTCCTCTCCTCTCTCCTCTTCCTAAACAATGTAAAAACATCTAGTCTTATCTTAAGCCATAATTTCATCTGTTCTTTTTAGTCATAATTTCATAGGGTTAAGACAACCCTAAACATTTGTGTGAATTTCATTAGCTTGTCAAACATAGTTTACCTGAGAATTGGTTGCCTAGTGGGTCGTTACTGCATTTGATGATGTTAGTGTGCAATAATCAATCACTTAGAGAGCTTAATTTTCACTCTACTAACCTGTAATTTGATATTATTGCTATCCAACAGAAACGATATGAAGACATTCCAATGCTAGGACAGAGGCAATCGGAGGAATGAAGTCATTGTACCTCTTCTGGATATTTTGAAGTTATTTTGAGGATTGGGTCCTGAGCATATGACTATTAGGTAGCAGTGCTCATTGTTACAATAAAATGTTACTAGCTGTTTTGATGGAATGAACTTGTTTCTTAAACATGAGTTGGTTAAATCTTCTTTGAAAATTTTGGATTATGGATGGCTACAATGTTTCCTGATCCGCTTCAAGCAATTTCCTGCAATTTGTGATTGTTGAATATAGATCAAACAGGCACAATCTTTACGTATCGATTCATCATTATTTTGATGGTGTGTTCGACAACTTTATGTTCCGCGTATGTTTGATTAATTGTTTGCTTTTTGTTCCATGTTTATAGTCGGGGTAGAATTGGTTGTTCATGGCAACATTGTGATCAAGTCAGGAAGTCACATCCACATTTCTGATTTGATTTTGAACGTTAAGTATTGTTTAACTATTGACTCCTTTGAAAGGGATGAGCATCAGAAGTACTAGAGTCTAGAGCCACAGCTGCCCTGCAGTTTTCCATTATTTT
The DNA here is from genome assembly GCA_001974805.1 of Corchorus capsularis. Classification (NCBI taxonomy): domain Eukaryota; kingdom Viridiplantae; phylum Streptophyta; class Magnoliopsida; order Malvales; family Malvaceae; genus Corchorus; species Corchorus capsularis. Next base: position 61,905 of record AWWV01010039.1, on the reverse strand, counting down.
CTCAATGGTCTTACCTAGCACGGCACTATAGGCTGAAGATACTTTCTTAAGACTGTCTTCATAAAGAATGAAATGAAAGAAATCTGTCATTTCTCTTTAAAATCTCTATCCTAAACATGGTTCTGAAATACTTTAGTTTTGGAAACAGATTGACAGAGGATAAAAATTTTATTGCCATTGCAAATATGGGATTCTAACTATTGTTCTTAACAATGACAATAATGACTGAGCATTTGCCTTGGAATTTTGTAGATTTTAAATTATTACTCTTTTATATTCATTTGTGTCAATGAGTAAATTTTGTTAACGATAAAGTACCCAAAAAAAAGTTTGCTAATGATAAAATAATACTACCACTTAAGAAAAGAGAACTATAGTAGTCTATTTATATTTTTAACCTCAACTCATGATGGGTTAAAAACAATGTTTTTGAAATCGGACCGGCAGTGGAACCGGTAAAGGTTTCGGTCGGCGGTTTGATCGGTCTAATCGGTTTAACCGCCGGTCCGGTTTGATAAGGGTATTTTATGGAAATTGTTGAGATTTTACCTTTTAAATATTATATATGGTAGATATATGACACATAAGAGCATTTGGTGTAGTGGTACAAGCTTGTTTTTTGTTTCCCACAAGGTTGTGGGTTCAAAACTCACCTCCTTCAAAATATTTTATAAAAATTTCAAATTTCAAAACCGGTTTTATCCGATCAAACCCGGTTTTTTCACGGTTGTTGACCATATTGACTAACCGCGGTTCCCAAACCTTCAAGGACCGGACATGACATCGGTTTCCGGTTTAACCGATCCGACCGACCGATCCGGATTTTAAAACAATGGTTAAAAAAGAAATTTTGTTTATTTTTTTGGACCATAAAAATATATTTTCCAAATTAATTAACTACTATTTTCTTTGGCACCAAGAAAGCATTAACTACTACTAGTATTTATTAACTCCTTAATTCTTTTCTTAAAAAAACTCTTAAATTCTTCATAAAAAAAAAAAAATTCTTTAATTCAAGTTGAACCGGCCGGTTCTGTCTTTAAAACCCTACAACGAGTGCCTCCATACTCCTCTCTCACTCATTAGCGTCTCAGTCAGGTTGGTTCTACCGCCGTCCCCCTTAAACCCTTCCCTTCTCATTTGATTTCTTCATTTTTTTTAATATTATTACATAACAATTTTTTCCCCTTTCATGTTGTAGAATCCTTCGTCAAGGAGTTAATCAAGGAAAAATCGACAATGAGGTACTCTATCTTCTTCTTGTATCTCAAATTTCCTTGACTGATTCATTAATTTTCAAATGATCGATAAGTTTCGGATAGAAATTTTGTTGTTTAGATTATGTTTCATTTAATCTTGATCTTCTAGGGCTATGTGATTTACGTTTTGGTTATAATTTTTCTTCTTTTTTTGGGGGTTACAGTAAGGTTCAGGGTGATACACTTAGGGAAGCCATTTCCACTGTCATGGGAGACGCGAAGGAGAAGGAACGTAAGTTTGTGGAGACAATTGAGTTGCAGGTTGCTTTGAAGAACTATGATCCTCAAAAGGATAAGCGTTTCAGCGGTTCCGTTAGGCTTCCTCACATTCCTCGTCCCAAGATGAAGATCTGTATGCTTGGAGATGCTCTCCACGTCGAAGAGGTGGATTTCAAAATGCTAATTTAACTGAACTGAATTGAATTGAATTGAAGTGTTGTTGATGGATGGTGGCTTACAATTTTTGTTTTCGTGTGTGCTCAATGCAGGCAGAGAAAATGGGATTGGACTGGATGGATGTGGAGGCATTGAAGAAGCTTAACAAGAACAAGAAACTTGTTAAGAAGTTGGCAAAGAAATACCATGCCTTTTTGGCATCTGAAGCTGTCATCAAACAGATTCCTCGTCTTTTGGGACCTGGTCTCAACAAGGCAGGCAAGTAATTCTATTTGTATTTGGTTCCTCACACATGATGATTAATAATTGGATTGTGAAAGCTCACTAGCTTGCTGGTATTCTCTGATTTATGGCTTTTGTGTTTACAATTGAGATAGTCAGGAGTTGAATTTTATGCTTCCAAATGTTTTATCTCTGTTTTGTCAGTCGATTTGGGCTTTCCCCGCATATTTTCATGTCCCATAGAGGCAAACATTTATTAAGAAATTCTTGACTTGTTGAAAACAATGCATATATTTGGTTAAAGAAATGGTTCATTTTGGCTTGATATACATGTAATCTGGCATGAATTGAAATGTTGAATAGTTGTAGGCCTCCTTTAAAGCACATGCATTGGAAACATGGTTTAGTTTACTAGGGACAAGCTTGCTGGTTGAGATTATTTTTGCAATTATGCTTACTCACTGAGGGCATGGATGCAGGGAAGTTTCCAACACTTGTGACTCATCAGGAATCCCTGGAGTCAAAAGTTAATGAAACAAAAGCTATGATTAAGTTCCAGCTTAAGAAGGTTCTCTGTATGGGTGTTGCTGTGGGGAATTGCAGTATGGAGGAGAAACAGGTCTTCCAGAACGTGCAACTCAGTATCAACTTCCTTGTTTCATTGTTGAAGAAGAATTGGCAAAATGTAAGTCCCTGATCCTTGATAGACTTTTAAATTTTGAAGTATGAGGAACTTTAGAATTACTAGGTCTTAATTAAGATGTATTGTCGGTTGGTTGTATTTATATAAGATCTGCTAATGCGGATTGTACGTTCATCAAGAACTGCAAGGTTGAAAGTTTTAGCCAGTAATTTTGTGGCATTAACCTTTTCTTTTACTTTTATGTGCATACAGGTGAGGTGCTTGCATCTGAAGAGTACAATGGGGAGGCCACAACGTATCTATTAGGGATTTATTTACTTCTAGGGATTGTTTTGAGCATGAGAAAGAAATTTTGTTCAACAGATGGCCATTCTATGTGATGGTGCAGAATTTTGTGGTTTTGTTCATTGGATAAGGGTTCTTTTCTTTCCAGCTTGATCAATTGCCAGACTTCTTGATTAATTTGGGTAGATTATTTATACAATTTTTTCCCAAATGGCTAATTATATATACATAAATTATTTGCTTGGTATTTGCTTATTCAATCCGAGTGGCGTTTTCATCTGTCCATTGAGCTGCACTTAATAAGTTGATCAAAAGCAGCTTAGTGAAAGTACTTTTTGTCAAGGATTAAAGAGTTTTAAGTTGAAAGCCCTGGGATTTCAATGTCATTGAGTTAGAAACTTAATATTTACCAAGAGCAGAGCATGTATTCCACCAACGCACGAGGCAGAGAATCGCATTTGCTTTACTAGTTCACTGCTATAAAAAGAGCCTTGGAGCAGCAAGGGTCAGAAACAAAGGCGGGAATCATAAATATTCAAACTAATTTATTATTCTATTCTTTACATTCACCATTATTATCGCTCAACCTCAACATGAGATGAATTTTCAAATATAGCACCTTAAATACAGTACCTTGGATTACAAAAAGAACCATGTAATAAAGCTACAACAACAACCACCTTGAATACTAAACAGGGACTAGTTGGACTCCACAGTACTTATGTGAACTGGGTGTGAGATAAAGAAGTAATCCAACTCATTAATGTTGCATAGTAGTTCCTCTCTTTTACAGATAAGCAGCAGTCCTCTCACTAATTTATGATGTTACACATGAAATATGCAGTGTTTGTATCCAAATAATTGTTACGAGGAAAAAAAATGGGGTAGAAAATTGATTCAGTAAGTGGTTCAATCAACCAGCTGAAACTCTCAGCCTCACTAGAGCAATTGACAATGTACTTGAAAGAACTACTGTTTCACCATGAATGAACTTTTACAACTGCACCCTCCAACAGCACTTGGATTTGTTGTTACCTGCACAAGAAATTGGGTTTCAGCCACTGCAACCTCACTTATGGCATATCATACTAGGTAGAAACTCGGTTGAAATGACAATAAAAACCACAGAATAGACATACTAGATTCAGAATCATTCACATAACACGGTGCTTGACTGCAGCTTATTATTTACTATGTCATTCTAACTCTAAATCTGTAGATTCGAAAAGCACTGGGCTTTGCCTGTTGCTCATAATCCTTTCTTTCTTTCTTTCAACTGGCTCAGAATCTTTTTACACCATCAGATAACTACCAATGATATTGTGCTAAGAGAATATGAGTTGAAGGAAATGTGAATGGAATCTTTAAACAAGGAAGCAGTGATGCAGACAAAAAAGTGACTGACAGAGGGTTTATGAGTTGAAGGAAATTTGCAAGGAAGAGAATATGAGTTGAAGGAAATGTGAATGGAATCTTTAAACAAGGAAGCAGCGATGCAGACAAAAAAGTGACTGATAGAGGGTTTATGCTATATAATTTGTAGTTAGAATCATTAAAGGTAACATATAACTGATCTGAGACACATTTTTAAGGAGGGTGCTCAATTTCATTTACACATTTATGGATCATTTAGGTAATACTTAAAACCAGAAGTGACGTATAGCTCCTATTTATCCCGAAATAACCATAACTTTGCTCCTATCTCATACTAAGAAAAAGTTTTCTAAATGGGCAAGGGCTACTTGTTAGAAACGTGTTACTTCAAAGGTAGTAGCTAAAACAAAAAGGTAATCTAAAGCAAAATTAGGAGGAAGAAGAATTGCAACCAAATCCTAAAACAAGTTGACAAGATGAACCCTTTGAGGTCTTAATTATTCACACTTAAGGGCTAAGGCATATCAGTGATCTATTTAGAAGAATCACTCAGTTAGGGGAAAATTACTTTAGTTCTAGGAATTGAAACAACATCTCAGATACATTAATGCATGAACCTCATAACATGACTTACCAAGAACGCAGAACGAATTAACTCCTCAACATAATCGACGGTTGCCCCTTTTACAAAATCATAGGAAATATCATCAACTACCAGTTTTACTCCTTCCCTCTCGAAAACTCTGCAAATAAATTACAACACAAATCGAAAAAGAGGTGAAAATGGTGTAAGAGAGAAAGAAGGTACGCATACTTTTAATCAACCAGAGAGAGAGAAAGAGCAAATGAAAGAACCTGTCTTCTGGGTTGGTTTTGTCATCCAGATTGAATACATACTGAAAGCCAGAACATCCACCAGTTTCTACACTCAACCGAAGCATCTTTTCCTCAGATGATTCTTCACTGGATTGCAATTCTTTCATTCTCTGTAAGGCATCCCTAATGTCAATGAGAAAATGATCACAAAAACAAAATGTAGATTTCCTAAGCATTGGGCACCATCACCAACCATTAACATTATTCAAAGAAAGAAGCAAGGTTATTCATTAAATTGGGTCAAATGTTTTCCCCCAATATTTAGCCATGACAAACATCATCATCATAAATTCACCAAAAAAACATACCAATAGAACACAAACAGAAATAAGAAAGCCATTGCATGAATGATGTTTCTTTTTGATTGTGTAGTAAAATTATAAATAAATTATACATAAATTACATATATTCTATCGTAGGCAACATATTACACAAAATTAAGACAGTTCAAGAACTATTTTCCCGGCAGATTCTGAACATTTTCCCAAAGAAAACAGCAGAAACACCCCAATCCTCCCCACCCTAAATTGAATTACAGAAAACTCTAACAAACAAACAATATTGAAAAACCTAGCAAAACACTACTGCCAAGAAATGAATCAAAAGGCATCTAATAAAAATTACTTAAAAACGAAATCAAAGAAGAAGGCTTGACTGGCAAAAGATCCATCAAAGTAAACCAACAAAAAAGTTTCGATTTTTTCTTAAAATAAATTATTTTTACCTTGACGCAATTATCAGTCAAGTGAATAGCATCGAGAGAAGGAGCTGGAGATGGAGCAGATTCAGAAGAAGCCTCATGAAGAGCTGAGGAAGACGAAGAACTTAGAAGCTTGTGGTTTTGCTTGATTCGAGCTATGAAAAATGGAGAAATGCGTTGAATCAATGACCTCGACATGGGAATTTAAATCTTCTATCTTTTCTTAACTAATTAACGAATCATATCATGCTCATGGCTTAAAGCTTCCGTCTTTTCCCCTCCTATGTTTCTGGGTTTTTCCGCTTGTGGGCAGCAGATGAACAAAAATGGCTCGTGCCAAACACAATCTAAGACCACCCAAAACTCACGTGCCGCCCCTTCTTTCTTGCTCATTCAATGAAAAGAAAAAGGGTATAATTACAACTAATAAAAACTTAAGGGGTCAAAGTATAAATTATAGAAAACTACAGGACTACAGTATAAAAACATCAGCTGTATCTCAGTCTAGGCAAAGGCAAGAACTTTATCAAACACCTTGAATGCATTGAACTCAAACAGGTAAGAATTTGCCGAACCCATTTACGTTTTTTTGTTTTTCTATTTACATTGAATATTAATTCAATTAAAAGATTCATTTTTGTTCCTTTCTTTTACTATATATAGAGAATTGAAAAGGAAAAATGGAGAATGCTAATTCATCAAAAGAAGAAGAAAAGTTTCGGGTTCGAAAACTGGAACTTTCAGACAAAAGCAAGGGATTTATAGAGCTGTTACAGCAGCTAACTGTTTGTGATTCTGTTTCTGACAAAGAATTTGAAGATAGATTTAAGGAAATAAGTAGTTACGGTGATGATCATCTTGTTTGTGTAATCGAAGATGATTCTTCTGGTAAGATTCTAGCAACAGGAAGTGTATTTATTGAGAAGAAATTTTTGAGGAATTGTGGCAAAGTTGGGCATATTGAAGATGTAGTGGTTGATGGGAATGCGAGAGGGTTGCAATTGGGGAAGAAAATTGTTGGGTTTCTTTCGGATCATGCACATTCCATGGGGTGTTATAAGGTTATCTTGGATTGCAGTGTTGACAACAAGGGGTTTTATGAAAAGTGTGGCTTTAAGCAGAAGGAAATTCAGATGGTTAAGTACTTTGTTTGAATGTAATGTTTCGCTTGCGCCTTTTCTTTACATTCAATGCATATTTTGTTTGAATGTCTTAACTTTGGGAATTGCTCCTTGTTTTGAAATGATCTGTTAGTGAGCAGTGCTTGACATATGTTTGCTGCTAAATAATCATCTTATAAGCTAGAGGAAAGTTTAGTTTCTAAGGAATGAGTAATATTTTTTCGGTTTTAGACCCCAAATAAGATCTTCATTGAGGACATTTTCAACTGGAAAACTGGCTGATGTCTGAAATAAGCTTCATTCATGAATGTTGTCGATGTTGTTTTAGGCCTAGATGATCTATAATCTGTACTGAAGTTTCAGCTTTATTCCTTGTCTTAGTATGCATGGATTTGGTACTTTAATAAAGAGCAAAGTTATGCATGTAGAGTTTACATTTCACATGTGACAATCCTTTCTGGAGAAAGAAACAATTTTGAGATTATGCTTAAGCAGCAATGATAATGTTTGTTGATATTCCCTCATTGGTTTGTGGTGGAATGCAATCTAATGAGACGATATCTTCATTTGCCTCTCACTCTATAGAGCTTAACACCTGTTGGACTGAATCTTTTAAAACCAGAGGGTCTGACTCTTGTTTCCTGTTTTATGATTGAATGAACTTTTACTGTTTAATTCTAACCTTTTAGTCATCACATATTATCTGATAGTTACTTGTTAGTTAGTATAGTTTATATTTTGAACAACTTGGAAATGGATATGTTTGATCTTATTAGTAATTGAATCCCCACTTTCTAAAAGACTCTACCAAGTGGTTTTGGGAAACTTTGATGTTTATGTGGAAGGAAAAACCGTTGCTCTTTGCACTCTTAGTCCTACTGGTTCTCGCTCTATCATAAGCTTTGATGGATATGTTTGATCTTGTCAGTAACTGTTGCTTGCTGGAAGTTGAATGATTACTGAGACCTTGATAGAAGTGATTTCAAGAAGGAAACAAGTGGTGCAGTTTACTGTTTGAAGTGTGATTTTAGGTTGAAAGAAAGGGTGACATTTTCTCGAGAAAATTGCATATCTCTTTTAGGCTTTAGCTGATTTTGAAAGTGATCTTTGCTGAATTTCGGATTGACCTCCTTATTTTTCCCGTTTATCATTGGATAAGCTAACAAATCTTCAAATTACTTCAGATTTTTGTTATTGAATTCTCCTTTTCTTAGGCTTGGATTTAGGTAAACAGTAGCTTTCAGTTGCTACTTGCTTCTTTTTGGCTCATCTCTTCTTTTGCTTCAAAGTCAAGAATGCTACCTTTGATTACTGAATCCATTAAAGATCTATATTTTGTGCACCTTGCAGAGTGATTGGTGATTGGAGTCTTAGTCCTATTGCATGAGTTTGATCATTTACCTCTCTTTATTCTCTTGCAAAATTATGAGCTAAATATTGACTTGTAAAGCTTACTTAAAGTGAATTTTGCCTCATAAGCAAGGGTTCTTTCTTGAGCAACATTTCCCCTCTCTTCAACCAAATTCTAGGAAGAATGTAATCTCTAAATTCTTTGACATTTTGGGACCTGCTAGAAACAGTTAAGACAGTCTCTAAGTCAAAATGGGAAAAGATGAGTGCCATGGAGACATGGACCCATGGCAGAAATTATTGAACGAGCAGGATTTGTATTCCATTGTAAGTACTAATTCTTGCCATGATTGCCTATTGGTACCATCCTCTCAATAAATAAAAAGAATTTCATGTTCTCTATGTTTTGCCTCAATGAAGAGAAAAGAAGTGTAAGAAATTGGATATGCCTAAAAATGGAGGAACTCATCTTATTCCAAACCACTAAAATACTAGTATCAAGTAATAGAGCTGGGAGCACACATCTCTCACCTTACCATTATTTGAGTTTAGAAGTTCATATCAATATATGTTACTTTTCTCATAGCCCACAAAAAAAAGATGAGATTGACATCCCATAGAATTCATGTGATCAGTTCAACCAAGTTTGATTGATGTATCTATCAAGAAAAGTTCCCATTGATGTAAATTAATCTCTAAAACTCATTATAACTGAATTTGGGGTTTAAATCTTTTTCTTGAAGCAGTTTATATGAAGCAACCGAGCATTAAAATCAAAGCAAATTTTGTTAACAAAAACCCCTTTTCTGGTAAATCTTAGCAAATTATGGTTTAGTCTAAAACTACTTTTCTATTCTTTGAAGTATTATCAATTTATTTCTACTTTTCTACTTTTCTAAAACAAGAGTATAATTTTGTTTCTTTGAGTAAATCTTATCTTGTTTAACAATAATATTTATTTAGAAAAAAAGCTAATCCAGAAAACTAATCCTATGCAAAAAGATGTTTTTTTTGGCCGAAATGCAAAAAGATGTTGAAGAAGAAAATTTATTGATAAAAACTTGAAAATCAAATTATTTTGTTCTGTTTCAAAAAAAAATATTTTGTTCAACCAAAAAAAATGGAAAAGTAAATTAATTTAAATAAACTTGTTGCCAAAAAAAAATTTAAATAAACAAAAAAGTATCAAAAGACCAAAAACACCTTATGATCAAAATAATTTCCTCCCTTTTCCTCTTCCATTGCCTGCACCAGCTTTTTTGCAGTAAAATCTAAACTAAAACCTGTTACAATAATTAAACGTTCTTTTTTAATTAAAAAAAATCTTCATTTTCCCTGCAATCATAAACCCTAATAAATTCCCAATTTACAGCCAGAAAGGAGGAAAAAAAAAGGGTCACTTTGTGTGTATCTATAACTTGAAATTCGAGTTTCAATCATTCAATTTTCATTTTTTCTTCATTCATAGAAAATACCCATTTCATTTATTTCCTCGATCATTACTTAAACTTCTTTTTCTCATTGGTTCCAATTTGTTTGGAAAGCGAAAGTTTTTAATTTTCGATTTTCTCCCACATTTATTTCATTTTTTAAATAATAATATATAAACAAATGGGATCAAGCTTGCTTCAATGGGAATCCGACCCTCTATTCTCCGCAGCCGAAGTTGTTCAAGATTCAGCTGACAGGTTCATGTTTGAAACTTTTTTTCTTTTGTTGTTCCTTATGATTTTTTCCCCTTATGGATAAAAATATAACTTTTCATTGTGGCTTTGGTTCCTGATTTTATTGCTTCTGTGTTTTCTCAACTAAAAAGTGTTTGTCTTTTCTGATTTCTCTACTACTTGCCTCAAATTAAACAAACTTTTAAGATTCTTCTTTTCCTGGGGAATTACGGCAGCTAATTGGATGAATGCTGGTTTACTGAGTTTGGGTTTGGTTTTCTTACAAAAGTTTGCCTTCATTGTATATGCTGAATTCAAATTAAGCTACTTTACTCTAACTTTTGCTATGCTTATTACACGTTGGGCTTTTTTTTTGGTAGTGTTAATGTGTAATGAATTATTGTGGTGATATACATTATTATGAATCCAGAAATAATGATTTTTTATCTGAAAATTTCAGGATGGAATCAATTTTTCGCCTTCTTTTGCATGAACAAAGCCTTGTACAAGGTGACCATTCTGACCCAAAGCTGCTTACCTCAATTGAATATCATAGGCGTGATCTTGCTACTATACTTGAAACGGCAAAATGGCAGGTATTGATTCATGTTTATTCTTGATTTTTGTATCCTTTTGCAACTCCTTTGAGTTTCATTTAGTTAGCTAAATTTTTTTTTTCTTTAATTAGTTGGAAGATTTTGAACGAGCCGTTACCTCATCTGCTAGGTTGGGCACGTCCCACTCTAGGGAGGATGTGATTTCCAGACATAAGCAGTTTATTTTAGCCATTAGAGAACAGATAATTCATGTTGAGAAAAGCTTGGAGGAAATGTCAATGGGAAATACCATGAAAACCTCTGAGTGGAGGAACTTGAATGAACAAGATAGAGACGGTTTGGCATTATTTCTTTCTGGGGGTAATTATAATGAACACAATCGCCGTTATGACTTGGATGATAGTGACATCTTGAAAAGGTTTCTTGATCCAGCCACAGCATCTTGCTCAACAGATGCTGGAATTGCTGGGAATGAATGCAGAGAAATTGAAGAAGTGCATATGAATGGTGCTGACTATAATAGCCATTATTTTGATTCTACAAAGGAGAATAACTTAAGTCATTCTTTAAAATTGGGTTTAGATGCAGTGGATTCTGTCCAAGAGAGTTCTTGTTACAGGAATGGTGAACATGGAAGTTGGGATTTAGAAGCTAGTGAAGTCAAACCTAAGAATGTCTTCTATGAGAATAAGGTTAGAGGCTCTTCCAGCAGAATGAATTTATTTGGGGTTTTCAATAATCTATGGACTTTGTACGGGAGTAGGGATCCTAGCAATTATACAAAGCGATTGAAAGATGGAGAAGAAGCACATTCCCCATCATTCATGGATGCTTCTCGTGCTGCCCAGGTATGTTTCATTACCCATGCTAGTGCCGCAATCCATCTTAACATTAATCTTCGGAAAGTTTGATGGTGATTTTTTAATGTAAACAGTAGTGATCTGGCAAAGTAATTCGCTGAGGATTTTGATGCTACTTTTGAACAAAACTGAGTTCTTAACACTCAAATGGTTATACAATTTATAAAGAAAAGCAAATTTTTGAACAATCCGCTTGGTGATTTTGAACTCATTTTGTTGACATGCCTTTAATTGCTAAGCAATACAGGGAAGAATAATTCCTTAGTTATGGCTTAGATTCTGCAATAATTCATCAGTTCCTCTATAGCACAGAGCTTCGTTGTATTGCACAGTGATCCGTCTAATGGCCTGTAATCTGCATCTTTTTCACAGGGTCAGCGTATTGGACTAAGTTCAGCACCTGGAGACAATGGTCTCCTGGGATTACATGGGTTTCTGGCGAAGGTCATGCACCTCAGGAGGAGGCTTGGAGCATGTAATGCAAGATATGATAGATTTTCATATCTTGTTAATATTAATCGGCGATACATACAAATGATAGTGACAGTAGTATTTGCCTTCACACTTTTAGGTAAGCACATGATTTGTATGTTCAATCTTCTGATAATTTATTCTACTTATTATTGCTATTTTCAAATGATCATTTTTTCTGATGTGTAAGATTATCGAATGTTTACCTACATCTTTGACTTGTCAAGCTTTCTGTGTGAGATGCTCAAACATATTATGCTTTTGTTGATTGGAGAATGGAGATTATATGACTAGTCATATGGTGCACCATGATTGCGACCTTAAGTGTCTTTCTGATGATGATCTGATCTTTAAGAACATTATTTGTCATGCAGCAGATAGAAAAGAGCTCCTTTAAATTAAGCATTAATCACTGTTTGTTTGGCTTTGGAAAAAGAAATATTCATTAAGAGTTCCTATTGATTGTTGTTAGCTGGCAATAAGATCCAACAAGTAGAGAGCAGAATTTCTTAAGGAACTTTTAGTGCTTATATATGGTGTTTTAGGGCAATGTGGATGGGTAATCTTTATGGACAAAACTTCTTCAAGCATCAAGGTTGAACTTCAATCTAAAAGGAGTCAACCTTAAAGGGAAATGATCTTGCCAAGCTGCATCTCCCGACAAATGTCATTTTAAGCTCCCCAAAAAATGTTAATATGCTTTGGGAACTTTCAGCAAATCAAATTGCATAATATATGTTGAGTTCCTTATAAAATTTATTTTGCATGCTGAGAATATAGCTATTAAATACTAAGGATATCATGACTCATTTTCCACCATGTATTCATCTTTGCTTTTAACGCTGAACGAAAGCTGATCCTTTATCTATGATTCTATTCATGCAGGTATATTGGTATTCTGTGTTGCTTGAAAATGGTCAGTTGCAGTCTTGATAAAAACTTCCTTTGCATGCCCTAAGTCTTCACCCACCAATGTTTTCTTTCCTCCAAAGTGGACTTGTGTTGATTTTTCCTGTTGAAATTCTCCACTGCGTGGATTGATTCGTATAAAGATTATTGCTCATATTATCACTGATCATAAGTATAAGTGTAAAATCCTGCTTGGAAACAAATCTTGGGAAGTTTTATGTTGAACTGCTATACAATAGCTGTCTGTTTAGAGAACTGTGGCTGTGCAGATTGCTTGCTCTGCTCCTGCAGCAAGTCGACCAGCTTCCACGAAGTATTTTCGAATCCAGTAAGCAAGCCTTGAGATTTTCTATCTGTAATAGTAAAAAACTTGGCAACACCATTTGCAAGTATTCCGAGAAATTGTTCATTGTTCATGCCCCCTACCTACCATTGATTTTAGAGGTCTTATTCAGTCTCAAGTCAATCAGTTATACTACGTTATAATCTGCTTCATGATTCCTATGTCTTCATTCTTCTTTCAGTCAATCAGTTCTCTACTATTTTTTTTTTATCTCCACTTGGACTATGTTTAACATTGTAAATTGTTAATAGGCATTGGTAGGGTATTGCTACAAGAATTTAACAATGCCGATACCGGCTTGGCGCTTGCCAACATTTAGCAGAAATGAAGCAGAAGAGTTGAGAAACGATGTGCCTACCGGTTTTATTTTGACATTAACATATCGAACTGTACAATGGAAGTCCAAAGTGTTTGCCTTTACAATTACACCCAGAAAAATAGTAATACTCTGATATCTCAATCTCACCACTGTTAAATTATGGGGAATTTACAAGACTGGTCATTTACAGTTTAGAAAACATATTTTCCTCTCAAAAAGAACGAAAGATAATAACAAATGGAGAAGAGGGTATCAAATTCACCATGCTGATGTTTGGTGGTATAATTAAGAATGAGAGCAAAAAAGGTGAAAGTTGAACCGAGGCAACTCAGTTAAAAATCAATATCATAAATTAAGCCTCATAAATATTCCAGATCCAGATTGCACTGAAGCAAGATTGCTGATTCTCATATAGAGTTGCCTCTTCTTTCAATGGTGCATATCAACAGTTTCTGAGCAACAGGCTCCATGTCAAGCATTGGATGCAATAATGCTTTGTTGAGTGTGGCACAAAACTTGAACTGCTGAAGCCATAAAAGAATATTGGTAACTATATGCAGGAAAAGTCACATCCTTAGATATCAACTATACATACATCTAATGGAGAGTATCGGAATAATAATAGTAGCTAAGAGGTTTTAGACAAATAATACAACAAACTTTTCAGTAAAGACCAAGGAGACATTTCTCTTATGGTTGAAGTTCATGATTCACACTTATGAAAGTTTTAATGAAATTTAAGCTCTTAATCATGTCTGTTTTGTGCTGATGCATACAAGGCATATCTAGAAAAAGAGAGAGGGAAAGGGGCACACAGGGGCTTACCAAGTAACCATATTCCACAAAGCCTCTTCTTATTCCTACTTTTCAATTTCTCGGAATCTTCTATCCCACTCTCGCGCCTCATAATCTTGCTCAACCAAATCTCTGTCAGTACTATACACAATGCGATCTTGTCCTATGACCGTCTTTTGTGCCATATTTCTAGCACTAAAAAGCTAAAAAACATACAGAGAAGAAATAAAGAGATTACTCCATGAGAATATGTGATCTGGTACAAGAAAAGTTACGATACTCATATTCAAAAAAAAGAACACCCAATATAACATTGTTAATCATAGGAAAAACAGATTTAAAATATACAAAGACAAAACTATAGTAGGTAATATTCCCACATGACATATTTGCAAAGTGCCCATTTATTTTTCTCATGACCAAGGAGGTAAGAACCACATATAGAGGTGTAAAAAAGCATGCAAAAGATGCATACTGGTGATCCACAGGCTGACAGGCATATGAAGATAAATAATCATTGCGTTGATAAATGCTCGTGTCTTAAACAATGTTAAAATGTTTCAAAATGCATAATTGCCAAGAGAGTTCTAGCATAAAGCTACTTAACTGGATATTTAGAAACTTGATGCATAAAACAAAATGCAGGTGCTAAAAGATGGCTTCCCTTTTTCTGGCCAAAAAAAAAAAGATGGCTACCTTTCGCCTCAGTGAAATATCTGGCAAAACAAATGCTCGTGCAAACTGTTCTCTTATTTGGTTTCGCTTCTCTATATCACTATTCCTTTTAATAATGATTAAACACCGAACCAAAGGAATTGCAAAGAAAGAAACAGCATAGATCTGCACAAAATAGTTGTATATATAAATATAGAGAAAGCAAAGCTGAACCAAATTTTAAAATCAAAATGGGAAAGAACCTGAATTTTCAATTCTATATGGCTGTAATGAATGAACAATGCTTAACAAACAACTAGTTAACAACAGCTAAGTCAATAACATCTCAATCAAGGGAGAACAAATGACCATTTCTTAAGTTGATTTACTTTACATGTCAAAAATTTTGGGGAAAAAATCAAGCAATTCTAAATTCATAATCCCGTCCACATGCTTCCTCAAGTAACAAGTAGCAACTGTACTTTAACCAACAGAAGCCTATTGTTCTGTGAAAATAAACAGGTATATATACTAATATCTAGGACAGATATGAGGTCCTCAGCACATTGAACACAAGAAAAAAGACTACCTTCTCTATGAAGAGAAATGTCAAACCGTACCTGAAGTAGAGGTAATATGTCCATGTAGAATTTAATAAATGAACACGGTGCAATAGCAGCATCTCTTCAAACGAAAATAAAAGCAGAGCCATAAGAAAGATGGAAAGTAAGAAGCAATGATTGAAAGCAATATTAAGGGAGGACTGTACTTTAACATTGCTCCAAGAATGATAACTCCAAAGAGATTGATCCCACCCAAAACAACGATAATTCCTCTGTCTGATGGGCTTGTTTTACTGCAAAGCAAATGCTTACCAATAAAATGAGACTCAAAAATCGAATGATTCGTAGCTAACAAATGCATAACATAAAACACACACACATGTGCAAAAGAAGAAGAAAAGAACCTGAATTGCCACTTCTTCTCCTTAACAAATTCCTCAACTCCCCCAACCCAATCACTCCATCTTCTAACTACATATTCCTTCCTTACACTCCTCTGAGAAGAAGCTGTACGTTGCAGAGATGGGAATCTGTAGAGAATATTTCCCTACACAGATAGTTTTGTGATGTATGAGAGTGGACAATATTCTAGCAACACATGTCATATGTGGTGACATAAATTCTTGATCTCAGAGACACTGATAACTGATCATAAATTGATACTTCATGTCAAACTCACAAAAAGGCTCTGTTATGTATATGCAATATAATTTTCTACATACCTCTTTATCTATTTCTGGCTGACCATCAAATCTCAGAAGAACAGGTAAGATATATGATTCATCACTCTATACCAACCAAAAAAAAAAAGTCAAATAGCTTAACAAGACAAAAACAAAATAACATGGATGCAGGATTGGCACTAATTAGTGATTGATTTAACAGGTTGAAATAAAAAATAGCTTAACAAGACAAAAAAAAAAATGTAATTTAACAGGTAAGATATATGATTCATCACTCTATACCAACAAAAAGAAGAAAAAAAAAAAGTCAAATAGCTTAACAAGACAAAAAAAAATAGCATGGATGCAGGATTGGCACTAATTAGTGATTGATTTAACAGGTTGAAATAATTTGAAATAAAGAATAGCAACTTCAAAAAGGGAAAACCATATCCAAGCATACTAGTTGTGAAGCTTTTTGCGTAGAACCTTCAGGAAGCACTTATTTTACGGACTATTGGAACATGAATTACTCATGATACCAAAGTGTGCATGAGCAACAAGTTTGTTACTAAAGTTCAGAACACTGCTGATCAAAACTATCTATGATGTCAAAAAAGCAGAAGTAAAATGAAGACAGTGAGCTGGGAGCCTGGGACTACAATGCACATAAAAGAGAATATCCAGCAATCCAATGGGTTAGACATTTTCTTTTGGTTGTGCGATAATGAACTAAAGATGATTATATCTTTCCAATCACTTCAAGAAATCTATAAAACTAGTGAGACCTAAAGAGCAAATATTTCACATTCAAGGCCAAAACAATTTATAGCAACAGATTCCATGCTAAGATTAGATTAGCTTTAATACACAATCCTACCAATGCTCCGTTTGTGGTCTGTAAATCAAGATATGGAGCAAGTTCTTCAGCCATGACAATGCCACCATGTGAAGCTATGTATTGCCCAATCTGTAAATATAGGTTTGTAACTGATGAACCTTGTAAAGGGAGAAGTCAAACATTTAATAATCTGAACAACAACCGAGAGCAAGTTGAAATAAAGTTGTTGCATGCGTAAAATTAGTGCCCGAGTATTACCAATTTCCATCTTTCTTCTTCAATTCCTTGATTTGGATCACCATCCCCAAATACAAAAGAGAAAACCTAAAAAAAATGTTACAAATAAGTTAACTTTGTTCCTATGAAGAACAAATTAACTGAGCAAACCCATGCATGATCCATATATTATTTGTATCTTACAAATTCAATATAGTCCATCCATTCATCATAATTAGGTAGTAGCCGCTGCCTTCTACAATGTGAATCCCAATCCCTTACAAAAATTAAACAAAAGAAGAAGGTTATGTAAGTGTTTGAACATGTGAAAAATGGAAAACAGATTCCAGAGGGAATATGTTTTAACGTAGTATAGCATTAAACAATATGTAACAAACTGGTTTGATGGCCTATTCTCATTTAATCAAATAACTAAAATAGATAGCATAAATTTTTTTGATACTCTCAAACATGGATAACTGAATCATTAACAACAATAGAAACTGATTAATTCATTCTAGTGCACTATTAGCAAACTGAGTAAATTATTAATATACATAAGTATACCATTAAACTTCATCCAGTATCAAGTTATTTTACTTATCATTCAAACACATCCTTAAATCTATGTTACTTCCTAATATGCTCTCTATTAACATCCTCAAGTTGGCTTGGGGAGTGGAAATTCTCAAAAATAATTTAACACCTCTTTACAGTCTAATACTGCTAGATTTTTAACAATCCAAAACTATCACCAGAACAAATCAATTAGACTGAGCTCTAAGGTAAATCCTGAATCATCTGATTTTCTGTTACAGTCCCTAGCAAGTTAGAATCTGAATTGGTGGCTAAAGTAGTGCCTTTTGACAAGGTCTATGAGTGCAAATCAAAGAAGGATTGAAGAAAAGCTTTTACATATTTAGTTTTAATTAATTTAGTCTGTTATGTTGTTGTGTTTAAGTTACTGCCACCTATAGTAGGGCAGTTAATTATGTTTGAATAGGTGGGTAGTTTAATTGCTGTTTATTAGGAGGGTAATTCATGATGGTTACGTTTGTGTATGTTTAAAAACTAGTTTCTGGTTTGCAATAGTTATGTTGAAATGTTCAGAAAGTTCTTGAGTACTTAAATCTTGGAGATCGTTGGGTTCTCTCTAACGAGCCCAAGCTTACTTACAACCATAGGACACAAAGGAAGAAAAAGCAAGAAATCTGGTGAACTAGAACCAGACTTCACAGTTTCAGGACCTGTAACCAGATCCAAGGGACAGAAACATACCATTTTTTGTAGTCTTTCTACCTCTTCTTTAGCACTGTCAGCAAACATACTGTCATTATCTTGCTATGAACAATTAACAGTAGTATTGTTATTGCAATAATTTCAAATCTAAAGTTAGTAAATACCTTTGATAAATGGCAAGGACAATAAATAATATATAAACAAGAACAATTGAAGCTATAAGTGCATCCCAAAGGAAACTCTAACTAAATACTCAAGTGCAGCCTGCAAAGGAAGGAAAAGCTATGTTATCATCCAGATTGTACAAGATCTAGCATTTTTGTCGAGCTCAGAAGAAAATGTAATATATGTTTGTTTACCTTTGCTTTATCAACCCAGGGTTCAAACTTTATCCTAAATGACTTTGCAGCAAGCTTTGCACGATAATCTTTGGGAAAGGCATAAAGGACATCACCTTCATCTGAAACCTGTTAAACCCATCTTTAAAACCATGGCACTCACGAATCAAGAACTTCAAAGATCTTAGAAATAGAGGATATAATACTAGAAAAAGTCCTAAGATAGTCCTCGCACAAAAACCATCAAAGGCTCACCTATAAAACAGTAAGTCACTAATACCGGTTGGCTCTACTTTAATTTAGCAGAGAGTACACATACAGAAATTCAGGTTGAGATAAATGGCATCTACGTATCTATTAAAAAGGAAGAAGAAAGACAAAGAAACAAGATATATCTAGCCAGAGTAATTGAATTTAACAGTGAGAATTCCTACTAAACCTTTTACTTCAATATATAGTATCTGGAAAATAACCTAGTAAATGAAAATGAATCAACCCTTTTGACTGTTCAAATAAAAACTACCTAACATGACTCCCTTAATTCTGATAAGCAAGCAACCTGATACATCAAAAGCAATTATTACTCCACAATGCTCGATCAAACACAAAAAGCAACCTTTTTCACAGGCGCAAAATATTTTAACTTAGATGACGTTATTCAATTATAATCTACTTAAGCATTTCAGTAAATTTGATAGTTGCTTCAGTTCAATAGTACTTCTTCTCGAAAGAAACCTAAACATAGATCAAAATTTTGAACTAAATGAATTTGAAGATTAAAAAAACTAAAATACCTCCAAGAAGCCATTAGTATCAGAAGCGAGTGCTTGAAGAGCCTTTTGAGCTTGATTCAAGTTAAGCCCCGCTTTACTGGAAACATCTCCAATTGTGACCCTCCTGCCACAAGCATCAACGGCCTCTATTGCTCGTTTTCTCACATCGGACGGTAATTTATCAGTCTCCACCACAACTACGGGCCTAATTGCATTGCTTCTAACGTCAATACTTGCCTTTATGACCGGAAAGGAAACCCTAGGCCTCAATATATTCACGGATTTTCTCGGGAAACTTGGGTAAGAAGTTAGTGTTTGGATTCTCGGAAAACTTTTGAGAGAAACTGAGGGTTTTGAAGAGAGGAAGTGAGACTTGGCAGATACAGTGAGGCAAGTAGAAATTGACGCCATTTGTTTTGCTTCAAAATTCAATTTAATCATGGAAGAATTTTTAGAGATTTTTTCAAGCTTTGGTCATGGAGAGAGCTAGTTACTCGGTTTAGACTAGAGTAGACCTCTTCAAGGACCAAGCTATCCATCCGATATCTAGAAGGGCTTGACAAGATTTGAAGTCTGTTGGAACGGGTTTGGACAAATTTTTCATGGCCCGTTTACAAAACGATCAGGCTTAGTCATAATCATAAAAATCAGGTTTCTTTGTTTTTTAATTAGATTGATTAGTTTAAATATATATATTAGTTTACATGTGGAAATTAATTAGATTAGATCATGTAGGGAATAAACATTGGATTTATATATAACTACACCGTCAGTGGAGTTTAGCAGACTAAACATTCCCGAATACCATAGATCATGCAGTATTTTGACTATTCTCTGCTCTCTAAAGTAAATTTATAGTCGACTGCCTCAACAATCCATGCATTACATTACACTGGGGAAGATCCGATTCCAGCTAAATGCCTATTGCAAGGAAAGCTTCTTGAGATCAATTACAGAGCAGAAGATTACCTTAATCATTACTTAATCACCAAGGGGATCTAACCCTGAACTGATTGCTGTCTCTTTCCATATCTACAATCACAGTTACCTTCTTCCTTGACTGTTGTTGCCTTTCTTGATAGTTGTTACAAATAAATAGTGCATATTGTCCCTTTTAAAATCAACTTAGAACACTAATAATGAAATGAAATTAATCAGAGGTCATGAAATTCTTGAAGACAACAGTTATGGCTCACTTTGACTGAGAAATACAAAGCAGGCCACAATAAATTCTAGCACTGATATCAACAATCGCAACTCATGCTTACCTATCAATGAGACTGACTTTCTTCAATGTTGAACTCCTCGAATTGGAAAGTGCATCCATCAACCTATTATATGTAGCAATGTCAGGTATAAATCCTTTATCAAACATCTCATCCACCAAAAACTTCTACCACCTTTCTTCTGCCTTCTCTTATATATACCCATGCACCAAAATGTTACAGGTCACCTCATCTGGTTCCAAACCCTTTCTTGAAGCCAATAGTCTATATTTATTTGCATCCATTGTTCTTCCCAAATCATGGGTTTACCAAGTAACCAGATTCCATAAAGCCTCTTCTTATTCTGACTTTTCAATTTCTCGGAATCTTCTATCCCAGTCTTGTGCCTCATAATCTTGCTCAACCAAATCTCTGTCAGTACTATACACAATGCGATCTTGTCCTATGACTGTCTTTTGTGACATATCTCTAGCACTAAGTAGCTGAATATCATACAGAGAAGAAATAAAGAGATTATTACTCCATGAGATTATGTGATCTTGTACAAGAAAAGTACAATATTCATATTAAAAAAAAAAAAAATCACCACCAAATATAACATTATTAATCATAGGAAAAACAGTTTTAAAATATACAAAGACAAAACTATAGAAGGTAATATTCCCACATGACATATCTGCAAAGTCTCAGGGACCCCAGCCCATTAATTTTCTCATGACCAAGGAGGTAAGAACCACATAGAAATGCAAAAAAGCATGCAAAAGATGCATACTGGTGACCACAGACATTTGTGTACAACATATGAAGCTAATTCAGGAAAAAATGGCAAATGACATCATCAATCATTGCGTTGATAAATGCTCGTGTCTAGAAAATTGTTTCAATTTTCAGTTAAAATGTTTTAAAATGCATAATTGCCAAGAGAGTTCTAGCATAAAGCTACTTAACTGGATATTAACAAACCATAGCTATAACAACTAGAAAATCAATGCATCAATCAAAATGCAGGTGCTAAGATGGCTACCTTTCGCCCCAGTGAAATATCTGGCAATTCAAGTGCTCGTGCAAACCGTTCTCTTACTTGGTTTCTCTTCTCTATATCACTATTCCTTTTACTAATGATGAACCACCGAACCAAAGGAATTGCAAAGAAAGAACCAGCATAGATCTGCACAAAAGTTGCATATAAATGTAGAGAAAGCAAAGCCGAACCGAATCAAAGTGGGACATAACTGATTAATGAATGAACAATGCTTAACAAACAACTGGTTAACAACAGCTAAGTCGAAAACACCTCAATCAAGGGAGAACAAACGACCATTTGTTAAGTTTATCTCCTTTACATGTCAAAAATTGGGGGGAAAAATCCTAAATTCATAATCCTGTCCACATGCTTCCTCAAGTAAGCAACTGTACTTTAACCAACACAAGCCTATTGTTCTATGAAAATAAACAGGTATAGTGGTATACTAACATCTATGACAAATACGAGGTCCTCAGCACATTAAACACAAGACAAGAAAGACCGAAATTATTTGCACATGCATGGCCAGAAATATAAAGAAGAGGTCTCTTCAACTCATAGAGATTCTAAAAACCTGACATGTCAGGATATGCAACCAAAGGCATGTTCTCCAAAACGAAGAGATCATGATTATGCAGAGGAAAGAGACTTCCCTATGCATCATGGTGGACATCTCACTCAAGGACAAATACAAAACACTTAATGACCTCATATTCATAATTATTATCATACCATTCAAAACAACCTATCTTATCTACCTTCTCTACGAAGAGAAATGTCAAACCGTACCTGAAGTAGAGGAAATATGTCCATGACGAATTTAATAAATGAACTTGGTGTAATAGCAGCATCTCTTCAAATGAAAATAAAAGCAGAGCCATAAGAAAGATGAAAAGTAAGAAGCAATGATGGAAAGCAATATTAAGGGAGGACTGTACTTTAACATTGCTCCAAGAATGATAACTCCAAAGAGATTGATCCCACCCAAACCAATGACCATTGCTCTTTCTGATGCGCTTGTTTTACTGCAAAGCAAATGCTTACCAATAAAATGAGACTCAAAAATTGAACGATTCGTAGCTAACAAATGCATAACATAAAACACACACACACGTGCAAAGAAGAAGAAAAGAACCTGAATTGCCACTTCTTCTCCTTAAAAAATTTCTCAACTCCCCCAACCCAATCACTCCATCTTCTACCTACATATTCCTTCCTTCCACTCCTCTGAGAAGAAGCTGTACGTTGCAGAGATGGAAATCTGTAGAGAATATTTCCCTACACAAATAGTTTTGTGATTTATGAGAGTAAACAGTATTCTAGCAAAACATACGAGGTGACATAAATTCTTGATCTCAGAGATACTGATAACTGATCATACATTGATACTTCTTGTCAAACTCACAAAAAGGCTCTGTTATGTATATGCAATATAAGTTTCTACATACCTCTTCATCTATTTCTGGCTGACCATCAAATCTCAGAAGAACAGGTAAGATATATGATTCATCACTCTATACCAACAAAAAGAAAAAAAAAGGAAAGTCAAATAGCTTAACAAGACAAAAAAAAAAAATAGCATGGATGCAGGATTGGCACTAATTAGTGATTGATTTAACAGGTTGAAATAATTTGAAATAAAGAATAGCAACTTCAAAAAATTTTCAACATGGATAATTTGGAAGATTCTCCATTGAGTTATAAATAATAAGGTAAAACCATATCCAAGCATAATAGTTGTGAAGCTTAGATAGAACCTTCAGGAAGCACTTATTTTACGGACTATTGGAACATGAATTACTCATGATACCAAAGTGTGCATGAGCAACAAGTTTGTTACTATTTTTCAGAACACTGCTGATCAAAACGATCTATGATGTCAAAAAAGCAGAATGAAAATGAAGACAATGAGCTGGGAGCCTGGGACTACAAATCTACAATGCAAATAAAAGAGAAGATTCATAGATCCAATGGGTTAGACATTTTCTTTTGGTTGTGCGAAAATGAACTAAAGATGGTTATATCTTTCCAACCACTTCACGAAATCTATAAAACTAGTGAGACCTAAAGTGCAAACATTTCCCATTCAAGGCCAAAACAATATACTGGCTTTCAAAACAATTTATAACAATAGAGATTAGATTAGCATTAATACACAATCCTACCAATACTCCATTTGTGGTCTGTAAATCAAGATATGGAGCAAGTTCTTCAGCTGTGACAACGCCACCATGTGAAGCTATATATTGCCCAATCTGCAAATATAGGTTTGTAACTGGTGAACTTTGTAAAGGGAGAAGTCAAACATTTGATAATCTGAACAACAACCGAGATTAAGTTGAAATAAAGTTGTTGCATGCATAAAGTTAGTGCCCGACTATTACCAATTTCCATCTTTCTTCTTCAATTCCTTGATTTGGATCACCATCCCCAAATACAAAAGAGAAAACCTAAGAAAATGTTACAAATAAATTAACTTTGTTCCTATGAAGCACAAGTTAAATGAGCAAACCCAAGCATGATCCATATATTTTATTATTTGTATCTTACAGATTCAATAAAGTTCATCCTTTCATCGTCATCAGTTCGTAGCCGCCGCCTTCTATAATAATATGGATCCCAATACCTTAAAATATTAAACAAAAGAAAAGGTTATTTATGTGTTTGAACATGTGAAAAATGGAAAACAGATTCCAAAGGGAATATGTTTTAACATAGTATAGCATAAAACAAAATAACTTATAACATATTGGTTTGATGGCCTATTCTCATTTACTCAAATAACTAAAATATAATTTTTTTTGATACTCCCAAACATGGATAACTGAATCATTAACAACAACAGAAACTGATTAATTTATTCTAGTGCACCATTAGCAAACTGAGTAAATTATAATATACATAAGTATACCATAAATCATCATCCAATTTCAAGTTATTTTACTTATCATTCAAACACTTCCTTAAATCTATGTTACTTCCTAATAGTAATATGCTCTCTATTAGCATCCTCAAGTTGGCTTGGGGAGAAGAAATTCTCAATAATAATTCAACACCTCGTTACAGTCTAATAATGCTAGAATGTTAACAATCCAAAACTATTACCAGAACAAATCAGTTGGACTGAAGTAGAAGGTAAATCCTGAATCATATGATCTTCCTCGTCTTCCTCGATTGTCTTCATCACTGTCAGCAGACATACTGTCATTAGCTTGCTCCAAACAATTCACAGTAGTATTGTTATTGCAATAATTCCAATGTCTAAAGTTAGTATATACCTTCTACTACTACTGAGAAGGGCAATAATTGTTGTATAAACAAGAACAATTGAAGCTATAAGTGCTGTCCCAAAGGAAACTCTAACTAAATACTCGAGTGCAGCCTGCAAAGGAAGGAAAAGACCACGTTATCATCCAGATTGTACAAGATCTAGCATTTTTGTCAAGCTGAGAAGAAAATGTAATAAACGTTTACCTTTGCTTTATCAACCAAGGGTTCAAACTTTATTCTAAATGACTTTGCAGCAAGCTTTGCACGATAATCTTTGGGAAAGACATAAAGTACATCACCTTCATCTGAAACCTGTTAATCCCATCTCGAAAACAATGGCAGTCACGAATCAAGAACTTCAAAGATCTTAGAAAATAGAAATAGAGGATATAATACTAGAACAAGTCCGAAAATAGTCCTCGCAAAAAATCATCAAAGGCTTACCTGTAAAACAGTAGGTCACTAATACCGGTTGGCTCTACTTTAATTTAGCAGAGAGTACACATACAGAAATTCAGGGTAAAATAAATGGCATCTACATATATCCATTGAAAAACGAAGGAAGAAGAAAACAAAGAAACAAGATATATCTAACCGGAGTAATTGAATTTAACAGTGTGAATTCCAACTAAACCATTTAGTTCAATATGGTATCTGGTAAATAACTAAGTAAATGAAAATGAATCAACCCTTCTGACCGTTCAAATAACATCTACCTAACATGACTCCCTTAATTCTGATAAGCAACATTTGGTAGCATTTTAGTAAAGCAACCTAATACATCAACAGCAATTATTGTACTCCACAATGCCCGATCATCAAACACAAAAAGCAACCTTTCCACAGGAGCAAAATATGCTAACTTAGATGACGCTATTTAATTATAATCTACTTAAGCATTTCAGTTTCTTATCTAACAAAGCTTTAAATCTTGATAGTTGCTTCTGTTCAATAGTACTTCTGCTCGACAGAAATTTTAACATAGATCCAAATTTTTGAACTAAAATGAATTTAAAGATTAAAAACTCTAAAATACCTCCAAGAAGCCATTAGTATCAGAAGCGAGTGCTTGAAGAGCCTTTTGAGCTTGATTCAAGTTAAGCCCGGCTTTACTGGCAACATCTCCAATTGTGACCCTCCCACCACAAGCATCGACGGCCTCCATTGCTCGTTTTCTCACATCGGACGGTAACTTATCAGTCTCCACCGCACCTCCGGGCCTAATCGCATTGCTTCCGACGTCAATACTTGCCTTTATGACCGGAAATGAAACCCTAGGCCTCAATATATTCACAGATTTTCTCGGGAAAGTTGGGGAAGAAGTTAGTGTCTGGATTCCCGGAAAAAATTTGAGAGAAACTGAGGATTGTGAAGAGACGAATTGAGACTTGGGCGATACAGTGAGGCAAGTAGAAATTGACGCCATTTTTTTAACTTCAAAATTCAATTTAATTATGGAAGAATTTTCAGAGATTTTTCCAAGCTTTGGCCATGGAGAGAGCTGGTTACTTGGTTGAGAGGAGAGGAGAGGAGAAATGGAGAATTAGAAAGCGGGAGGATCATGTTCATGATTTACCAATTTACCCTTCATGATATTTTAGATTGGCTGATGGACAATGGTCTGACTTTTTTTTGTTTCCCTTCGTAGGTTAATGGATTTCCAATTTAGTCCCCTCAAAAAAAAAAAAAAAAAAGCTGCCCAATTCCTTCTTCTCCAACTTTACACAAATCAAAATGAATCAATTCACCCCAAACCTCAAAAAGGAAATTAAAAAAGAGACGTCCAATTGTTCATTAAGAACCCATTGCAGCTAAGAATTTCATATTTGCTCATATCAACAGCCGATCGACAAGGTAAAGTGATCTCAAGAACTTTTCTTCAGATTACAAAACTGTTATAATACAATTTATATACAGAGACATCAAAGTGGAGGAATTATTGCATATAAGGGAAATGGAAGAGTGGAAGGTGTGAGGAGGTACTTCCTATGCTGTGTTGCAAACTATACACATTATTAAAGTACATTTTTTGATGCATCAAGTTGAAATTTTTGAGTAACTCTAGCATCATGCTATAACTTATAAGCTGGTCCAAAGCATCCTCTAGTTCTGGCTCGATTTCAACTTCACTGTTTAAAGCGGAAGAAGTCAAGAAGGTGCATGCACGCATAGCGTTATTCTGTAGGAATCTGTTGTTTGTTTTGAAACAATCTAAACTCCAAGCGGTATTGCCAGTTTTCTGCAGGAAGTCTGCTATTGTTCTTCAGGCTATTCCTTAACAAATGTTGCTGTGAAGACAAACATATGCAGCGAATAAACATGCATTCCCGAATACCATAGATCATGTAGTATTGTATTTTCTGCTCTCTAAAGTGGATTTATAGTCACTGTCAAAAAAAAAGTGGATTTATAGTCAACTGCCCCAACAATCCTTGCATTATTCTACACTGAGGATATCCAATTCCATCTAAATGCCTTTTGCAAGGAGAGCTTCTTCAAATCAATTACAGAGCAGAAGAGTGCCTTGATCATTACTTAATCACCAAGGGGATAAAACCGTGACCGTCTCTTTCCCTATCCACAACCACAGTTGCCTTCTTCCTTGACCGTTCTTGCCTTGCTTGCTAGTTGTTATAAGTAAATAGTGCATATTGTCCCTTTTAAAATCAACTTAGAACACGGATAATGAAATGAAATTAATAAGAGGTCATGAAATTCTTGAAGAAAACAGTTATGGCTCACTTTGACTGAGAAATACAAGCAGGCCACAATAAATTCTAGCACTGATATCAACAACCACAACTCATGCTCAATTATCAATGGGACTGACTTTCTTCAATGTTGAACTCCTAGAAATGGAAAGTGCATCCATCAACCTATTATAAGTAGCAATGTCAGGTATAAATCCTTTATCCAACATCTCATCAACCAAAACTTCTCCCTCCTTTGTTCTGCCTTCTCTTATATACCCATGCACCAAAATGTTACAGGTCACCTCATCCGGTTCCAAACCCTTTCTTGAAACCAATAGTCTATATTTATTTGCATCCATTGTTCTTCCCAAATCACAAAGATCTTGGATAAGACAATTAAAAGTTATGCTATCCGGAACAATATCATCTTTAAGCATCTTTTCCATCAACCCAAATGCATCTTCTCTCCTTCCAGCCCTTCTCAAACCTTCAATCAATGTAGTGCAAGAAATTAAACCCGGAACATGTCCTTTCATCCATAATTCATTTACCACCTCATATGCTCTGCCTGCATTTCCTTCACCACAAAGCTCCTCCACCAAACCACAATAATCAAATTCCTTTGGCAAAAGTCCCCTTCTTGAAAAATCAATGACCAAATCACACGCCTCCAATACCTTCCTCCCCTTACATAAACCATTGACCAGAATCTCACAAGTAACACTCGAAAATTCACATCCCAACTGAATCATCTCATATGCCATCTTAACTGCTTCCTCAACCTTCCCTTTCCTAAAAAACCCTCTAATCAATGTATTAAAACTAACCACATTTGGCCTACAACCTTTCTCCTTCATTTCCTTAAACAACTCCAATCCTGACTCAAACTTGCCATTCCTACAATAACCACTAATCAAAGTATTAAATGTATAGACATCTGGCTTCACTCTATCCCTTTCCATCCTCTCATAAAACCCCAAAGCCTTATCAAAGTCCCCACTTTTCAAATACCCATTAATCAAAATATTGTAAATAACAACACTTGGCTTTCCATCAATCAATTTCTTCATGGTTTCAAAAGCAAAAACAGCATCATCCAACTTCCTAGCTCTACAAAATGAATCTATAACGAAACGAAAAAGGGTTTCCATTTGAGGGCAAGAGAAGATACCTGGTGAACAAGGGCAAGGATTGGCAGCTATAAAACCAAGAAGAGAATGAAGCTGAGAGAAACGGTGAGAGGAAGCCAAGGAGTGAGCCATCCATAAGAACGTTGAATGGTCATGGCGGAAAGAATCAATGGTAGAAGCCCAAGAGAAAACTTGGAAATCATAGTGGGTCAAAATGGGGTGATGGTGGAGCTTTGTTTTGAAGAAGTGAAGAAGGGTTTTGGGGGTTAAGGGTTGATGGGTCAGGTGAATTTTAAGGAAGGAAAAGAGTTGGTTTTGGTGATGAGGTTGAGGAATCGTAGGGAAGAGAGAAAGGGAAGGTGTTGGCGTTTGGGGTGAATCCAAGAGTGGAGAAAGTGGTGGCAATGGCTGTGGGGATGATTTTAACTGAGGATTTTGGAGAGGTTTAAGGATGTTTTTCTTCATAGCTTGTCTCCTTGCTTGTAATGAAAGAACAGAAAGTTTGTTATTGCAGATATTGGCAAAGGAACAGGGTTTAAGGATGTTTTTTTTCTAAAAAAAAATCCGGGTCAATGTTTACAAAACGGGCCTAGAGCCCATATTCTTTTGTTGAGAGAAAAGTTGGGGAAATAGGCTTTTCAAGGAACAAGGTGCTTGATTTATTTTCTTCACCATTAATCCTCTGTTAATAATCTACTGATTCCGCGGAGTTCTCACTCCAGAATGAGAACTTGCAGCCTCCATGAGACTTCAATCTTAGAGCTTGGTAGCAGGAATTTGTTCAAGTCCTCCTTTTATGGTTTAACCAGGAACCCATTTACCAGAGCCTCGCCTTCAATAAGTTCCAGTATTTCTCAACTTCTAGCGCTTTCACTTGTTTTTCAAATTGGGGGTTTAAAAATCTAACTCTTTTTCTTTTAAAAATTTCTTCTTGCAGAATCTCTTCGTTTCTCTGTTCGTTGCGCTGTTAGTTTCCGACCTTGCATTGATATTCACAAGGTAATTGAATACAAAGTAATCGTTTTTTTTTTGTTTTAAATTAATTACCAAGTTGGTATTCAGATAGTGTTATTTTGCTTGGTTTATATTGGTTTATGCAGGCTTACAAATTTCTTTTCTCTTTATGGCTTTTTTTAGTCTGCAATTTGTATAGATTATACTGCTTGTTATTGTAGAAGGGTACTTGGTTAAATACTAAATAGTAGCAAAAGTAAAGTTTCATTTTGCTGGCTTTTCTAGTATAGTTAAAGTAGGCTATTCATTCGAGTTTTTATTATTCATGTTCACGAATAGGTGGTGGAAAGAGTTACCCCTTTATGCGTTGGTGCTGGTGTGAGATTGGCTTTAACATTTAAGCTTTAGTTCCTGACACAAAATATGACTTAATATCAGGGGAAAGTGAAACAAATTGTTGGGTCAACTCTTAGAGATTCAAAGGAGGATGGATCAACCCTTGTAACCAACTTTGAATCAGATAAGTCAGCAGCTGAGTTTGCAAAGTTGTACATGAAAGCTGGGCTGAAGGGTGGCCATGTAATCATGCTTGGAGCTGATCCTCTAAGCCAAGCAGCAGCCATTGAAGCCTTGAATGCCTATCCTGGTAAGAGCCAACATGTTGGTTCTATGTTTTCTTGTCCATATACTTCAATTGTTGGACTTGGACTTTATTGTTTGATGTTTATCATGGTGCTTTTTGTCATTTGTTGCCATATTTCCCCCTGAAGATGGGCTTATGTCCTGATTTTTTGCAATTGAGACTGATTTTTTGTGTTATTAATGTTATGTATAATTCTTGTAAAACAATGTTAAATTATTGATTTGAATATAGATGCTCCACTAAATGCAATTAGAGTGGTCAGAGTTGATTGTCACTGGTATGTTGTTGGAACTTTGTTTTTAGTTGTAAATGCCAGGCTTTTATTCTTAGCAAATTTGGACTTTTAAGTATTGAATTTCAGATTATCTTGGTTGGAGTTCTGGTGTTTAAGTTTATCCTTACAAACTAGTTCAGTGCTAATATGTTGAACATAAAACTTCTGATAAACTGGTAAAACTTATCTCTGGGTTCTGATGTGATTGCTCCTTTCTGCTGCTTCCGTTTTCTTTCCGAACATGCAGAAAAATAAATGATTTCATCACCAAATCTGTAAAGAAAATATATAAATTTCATGTGCACACTCACAAGTAATGATGGAAGCTTCTGCAATTTTCACTGAAATTCAATGAATGTTCTTGAGAGTGGCTGTGTCAGCCATGTTCTCTATCTTTGATAACATGTTTAATACTTAAAGACCTTTCCTCTGCTGAACTCATTCTGAGGAGTGGAAAAATCTAGGTGGCTTGCAAGTTGGAGGTGGGATCAATTCAGACAACTGTTTGAGTTACATTAAGGAAGGAGCCAGCCATGTCATTGTCACTTCAGTATGTTAATGAATTTAGCATCCTTTGACATTTCTAGTTGCGAGGAAAGAAATATAACATGTATCAGCTTCACTTTGAGATAGCATGTTTGCAGAATTTCATGTATACTTATATTTGTGGATTTGTTTCAGTATGTATTTAACAATGGGAAAATGGACCTTCAAAGGCTTGAGGGTCTTGTCAGTGTTGTCGGGAAGCAGAGACTAGTCTTGGACCTCAGTTGCAGAAAGAAGGTAGGAGTTATTTTTGTCTTCTGCACCCTAAATGCTGTGAGAAATTTCATTTGAAAATTAGTATAGCCTGGAACTTTCTACATATGTTTCCTCCCTTGCTCCTTATTACCCTACTTCTGTCCTTTCAAGCTTTGTTACTAAGCTGATGGAATCCTTAAATTTGGTAGGATTTTAGATCATAAATTATGCTTATTTTCATTGCAGGAAGGCAAATATGCCATTGTCACTGATAGATGGCAAAAGTTCAGTGATGTCTATCTTGATAAGGAAGTGTTGGATTTTCTTGCCAAATATGCAGATGAATTTTTGGTTCATGGCGTGGATGTTGAAGGGAAAAAGTAAGTCATTCTATCAAGGCCAATTGCACTTATTGCTAGTTCTTATGCTTTTATAGTTTTCACCTAGACCTAGTGGCTCATTGAAATCATAGCAGTCAATAAAGATTATGACTTGTCCATTATTTTATCTGGATTCAAACTTTTGTAGTCAGTGGGTATGTTTATATGAAGTATATGATTTTGTTGTTTTATCAGTTAGTATCTCTTGTTCTTACTGCTCTGAATTTCTTTACTAGTTTAAATGTTTACTTAGCATAAATATTGTTGGAACTGGTATTGTTGCTCAAACACGTGGTAATGCATTCCTGTTGTAAAGGGGAAGATAGATATATTGTAATGTGCTAGAAGATGCCAAAGGGGGAACATAGAATTACATCTTATAGGACTGGTTAGAATTACATCTTTCCTGTAGTCCCCATGGTACCACATATGGATGATAGAGGAAATGAGGTCCTTTTATGGCTATTAGCTTCAAATAAAGTTGCACCTCGCCTTGTATTATAACTTCCTTTACTTTTTATTACAGGCTGGGAATTGACGAAGAGCTTGTGGCATTGCTGGGCGAGCACTCCCCGGTTGGTAGCAAAACCTTTTACCTCCTTGAGGGTCTTTGGTCCTTCATTGCTATCTTGGGGTTGTAAAAAGTCTATCTGTCAAATTTTGTTGATATGTTGTGCTCTTTGTTTGGCAGATTCCTGTCACCTATGCTGGTGGAGTCACGGTAATGGATGATTTAGAGACAATCAAAGCAGCGGGGAAGGGACGTGTGGATGTTACAGTGGGAAGTGCCTTGGATCTTTTCGGGGGCAACTTACCATATAGTCAGGTCGTTGCTTGGCATAAAAGGAACCTAGCGGTCACGAACAAGGCATGAGCCCTTTCTCATGGGCACGCCTGTGCTCTCCCAAGGCAGAGACAGAGAAGCCTAACCTTGATCTCTCAAGCAAGTCAAGTTTGTTGGTCTAGGAGTCTTTATAGGAGAAAGCAAGTCAATTGCTCATTCACTGCAAATTCTGCAATGATCCATTTTCATCAGTTAAAAGAGTCACCCTTGATCGGTCCGACTTCGGAGGTCTCAACCACCCAACCATCACCATTTTTGGCATGCTTAACATGGAGGAGGATCATTTTCCTGTTGTACAATTTTTCAGACATCATTTTTTTTTTCCGGATTTGATTTCATGTGTTGTGTTTCTATTAGAGAAGACGTGAAAAGAAAACTTCATTCCTTACCAAGTTTCAAGAAAGTTCATTCTAATTTTCGTAGGGCCTATTTAGTTAGTATGTAAAAAATCAAGAAGAATGAGGAAAATATCTATATTTTTTATGGGCTTAATTAATCCTTCCCGGGAAAACTCCAAAACGCACAACCGCCTACATCAACGTATATATATCTTTTTCCAACAGAAATTTAAACTCGTTTAAAATTTCCACACACATTTGAACTCCAGAACCCATAACAGACAATTTCCACCTCCCACCGCAAAATGCTTCTTTTCCAGCCATCAATGGCAGCTCAATCTCTTCCCAAAACCCTAGCCTTCTCTTCGATCCAAAGCCCTAATACCAATCGAGCATCCTTGAACATCGCCAAGTCCATGGCTACGACGGAGAGAACAGCAACAAGCACTTCGACGACAACCTTGGCTCCGCCGCAGAGACGAACCATGTCTGCGACCGAAGCTCGAATCTCCCTCGTTTTCGCTCTCGCTTCTCAAGCTTCCTCCGTCTCTCAACGACGTAAATGTCCAGTTTCGAATTCCAAATGTTCAATTTCTTAAGTGATTTTTTTCGATTTAAACTTTGTTGTTTTTATCGGTCATTGAATTTACAAACTTTTTTTTCTTGCAGTTTTGATGGACTTGGCGACGGAGACCGCAAAATACGTGTTTCCGAAGAGGTTTGAGAGCCGAAATTTGGAGGAAGCGTTGATGACAGGTTGGTTTTTTTTTTTTTTTTGGGCCAAAGACAGGTTGGTTTAATATTAGTGAATTATACTACATTATAACTTGTTATATATCTCATCAGCATCATTAGTATTAACTAAGGAATCTTTTGGAATGTTGCTGTTCATAGACAAAAAGTAGAAGTGTAGATTGACAATAATTTTATATACCAACAACAAAAACAATTTCTACTTTTTATTTAGCTTCTTTTCATTTGTGATTTACATGTTTTTTTTTTCTCTTTTCATGGGTTTATTTATGCAGTTCCGGATCTTGAGACTGTGAGGTTTAAGGTTTTGAGTAGGACAGACCAGTATGAGATAAGGGAAGTAGAGGTATGTGTAACATGGTAACAAAATCAAAATTTTATGTTTATTAAGTATTATGTCTAGTCTAAAGAGGATTTTGATTGTTATAACAGCCTTATTTTATAGCTGAGACGACAATGCTGGGGAAGACTGGATTTGATTTAAATGGTGCATCTCAATCTTTCAATGTTTTAGCAGAGTACCTGTTCGGTAAGGTAGTTAGTATTTTCTGTGTTGAGTGGTAATATTTCTTTCCAGTACTTTCTCTTTTGAATTTGCTTATGTTAGATGTTTGGTGCTTATAGAACATAAATAAGGAGAAAATGGAGATGACTACCCCTGTTTTTACAAGTAGGGCGGCTCAGTCTGATGGGGAGAGGATGGAAATGACAACACCTGTGATCACAAAGAAGGTAGTTTGGTGTGTCGAACTGATTTTAGACTTTTCATATGTTTGTCAAATGCAGTTTCTGGAAAGTTTTAATTATAATTCGATTTTATCATTTGTACTTTCTTTTTTCATGTATGCAACTAAAACTTAAATATGTGAGAAAAATCCCATACAATTTGAAGCCTATTCTCTCATTCTGGTTTGTTAATGTAAATCAAAGAAGATCCTAATTCAGATGACAAACTTATATATGAGTTTGGCCACCATTTTTGTTGGTCTTTATGAATTTGATCCACAATGACATCCATCGTTTCTTGATTTATGTTGGATACATAAATTTAACAATTTATGTTATGTTTGTTAACTAGTTTACTAAGGTGTAAGGTGGATCTTTATATATTTATCTGTTGGACTACTTATTATCCAGGATAAAAATCAAGATAAGTGGCAGATGTCTTTCGTCATGCCGTCAAAATATGGTTCGAATGTGCCATTGCCTAAAGATCCTTCTGTGAAGATCAGAGAGGTGCCAAGGAAAACTGTAGCAGTTATTGCCTTCTCAGGTTTGTACTTAACTTTTGTGCAACAAGAGGCATCATATATGTTTTCATCGAGTCACCAGAAAACAGAAATGAATCAGGCTTTGGTTTTCCCAGTAATATATAAAATTTAGTGGTTTACGATAAGCTGTTTCAGTTCTATGCTTATTTTTGCCCAAGGATTCGGATATTACCTGGTAACAGTTCATTTAAGTGACTTACTCCTCACACTTATTTGAGTGACTTGTAAAAATACTGATTAATTGAACGCAGAAGGTCTTGCATTGACACATTTATATCTTTTGGTTGTGCAGCTCTTAGAACTAACTTTGTTATAAATTATGACAATGTTCTTGGATCAGGTTTTGTTACTGATGAAGAGATTAAACAACGGGAATTGAAATTACGAGATGCTCTGAAAAATGACAGGCAATTTCAAGTTAAAGAAGGTGCTTCAGTAGAAGTTGCACAGGTGAGATATATAAATAATGATCTATATTGAAGTCAGTCCCTGAATAATTTTCTTCTGAGAACATCTTTCTGAATAACTCCGTAATTGTGGTTGCAGTACAATCCACCATTTACACTTCCATTCAACCGCCGTAATGAGATTGCACTAGAAGTAGAAAAGAAGGAACAGTAGATCTGGATTAGGGATTTTAGAACCCCAATACAATGTTTTGTTTTCACTGTAAACTCAAGTAAACCACTTGTGCATCATGTAATTTCTTATGTATGTGGCAAATCATCTATATGATTGTACAAATTTGATGTTATCCTTTTACAACTTGTATATATAGTATAGTGGGCGAGTAGCAAAGTTGATAATGGATTTGAGTTGTCTTGAAATGTTGATTCATATGATCACGGTACATTACAATATCTTTATTAAAAACAATGAATGGTTATATGCTTTTGAGCTAAACTACATTGGAAAATGAAAAGAAAAATCATTGTGGCTAGCTGGTTATATATTCATTGATTTTGTAAATCAAGTTTCATAATGTTCAGAAATGCACTTCAACTAGGAACTCTGCTTTGCTTTCTAGGTTTGTGACTGAGGCTATCTTGAACATGAGAAAGTTGGCCAAAATGAAGTTCTCTTGGTGATAGAAATCATGTATCTCTTGGTAATGTTAATTAAACCAGTGATTGACGAACATTCGCCATTTTACGTGTTTAAATTTACAATTTTCATGAAATTAGTAGTAGAATGAATAAATTGACAATTTGAAAGAGGGCTGCTATCTCTTCTCTTCATCTTCTTCTTCCCTTTTCTTTTTTTGACTTTTAATTTCTTGTTTCTGTTTCCGTTTACCAAAATGGAGGCTTTACATGCATTGCTGGCCACTAGGTTTAAATTCTTAAGATGAAGTCATCATGCTTGTAAACAGTTCTGCCACTGCCCTGTTTTCTATTTTGTCAATGAGTTCTGGGGGAACTGCATTTTCTTCCCTTCCTTTTTCTCTGAAAAATGGAAAAAGATAAATGAATTAGGCTTTACATTACCAACTAAATAAAGTAAAATGAAAAGTTTTCCTATGGTGATTTTGGTAGTGTGATATTACTGTAATTTTACTCGTATCAATTAACTCATCAAACATTTTAGGTTGGAGACCAAGTCTGTATTTTCCTGCAGCATTTCAGTCAACCACCAGGCCTCATAGTGGGGAGGTTTCAAGATGTGAACACCCTCTTGAGATGGATAAAGACTCTGTTTTGGGGCTCTTAAGTATTATACCTACCATGAAAAGGTGAAATAGAACTAATTTATCAATACTTTGAATCCTATAATATTTTCAGTATACTAGTAGTGCAGATTAAGACAGCTGACATATACTTTTTGCCCTTTCATCTCCATTTTTGTTGTGTTTCATCCCCTGAATAAGGGAAAGAGCTCAGTCTAAGGTGATATAGGTACAGTCAAAACTTAGGTACTAGACAAAAAGTTTCGGCTCTGCATATAAGAAATGGTCACATATGGCAGACTTGGTTTCATGGACTATTAAATGAGCCAATTTGGAATAGCTGATATTCAAGCATATTGTTCATGGAGTACTTTAATTTGTTCATAGCTTCTTTTGGAGTTTTTTCTGTGTTTGACCTACTTTGGATCTGATTTTGAAGATATCGAGTTATGTTATTTTATTATCTTGAGTGTTTAATCCATTAAATTTATATGTGATGGCTTCTTTGTACATCCATATTTGACCTGGTTTATGAGTATTTTAATCTTAATTGCTTTCATTTATAACATGTTTAAGTGTTTGTTCCCGAAAACTATGATTATTCGAAATGATTCTATCTAAGAAAATGTCCACAGAGTGGCAATGACATGGAACACATAAGTGATCAATCCTCTTTTACCTTGGGTTTTTGTCAGAACCCTTTCTGCCCTTACTTCTACAATTTTTGTTTCTTTATGATTTAGGCTAAAGATGGTTCCCTGATATAAATAGTGGCCTGAATAAGATATATGGTCTCAACTCTACAAGTTTATTTTCAAAGGTAAAGTTTTGGAACAAAACAAAATTGATTGAGAGTTTTGTATTACCATTGTGAGAGTATCATGATTCATGCCTCAGAAACATCAAAGCAAAACTCTAAAGCATTTGCTACGCCATATGAATTATGATGAAATTTTACTTGGTCAAGTTGACTTGTCTTATCAGTTTATACTAGAATTGCCTATTAATTATGAGCAATAGCACCAACACACTATCATGGGTGGAGCAGTAGACGCACCAAAATTATCCTAATAATTACTGATGCAAAGGATAATTATCTATTCTCACCATGAAATCGTTTTAAGTATGATTCAGGATTGGATTTTAGCATGTAGGTTAGGCTCCAAAAGGCATATATAAGTTGCTTTCACTGCTTTTTCCTTTTCAAACTTCTTTTATGGTGAAATGGCTATTTCACCAAGTTCCTTTTAGTGACTTGGCAGGTGAGAACAGGAGCCTCAGGTTGCTTAGAATGCATCAATCCCATTACTTCTTGTGGGGTACATAGTCATTGAACTTCTCTACAAAGGTGGTGAAATATGCTAACATCTCTGTGATAAAACTTGTATTTGAAAGGGTACTGAGATTTGAAACTTATCTGTTGTTGGGGGAATAGTTTGTATATGCTTTTCAGGGCCTTTGCTGATGAGTCATTGCCTAAAAATAGCATGCATCATGCCTCAAAGGCAGGGGGGAAAGCCCTGACTTTGAAGTTATTGACCTGATAACCAGACCAGTGTAATTTGTTGGCAGGAACAGGGATAGTATAAGTTAAATATAGCTATTTCCCTTATTATAAAAAGGCGGTTATTCTCGTTAATGTTGTATTATGCCTAGTAACAAGCTTCCCCTGTTTAACCAGGTTTTAATTGCCATTTGAATGCAAAAATGACAAGATTAATGGAGTGTTTCACAAGAACATGGATCCAAAAGTGTTTTTTTGCTTATCAGCTGATTTTCATATATATTTCTGTGTTGACAAGCATATTGTTGCAGTATATTTGATTTTATCGATATATATACTTTTTTTTTTCTGTAAGATGATCTAGCTAGCTAAGAAGAGTGATTAGTTTAGTACATGTATATGCTAATTTACTAGTTTGCTTCCGCTATGCTTTCTAATACAGGCTTCCACCCTCTGCAGTCATCACCACCATCAGATTCGGATGTGTCCATTGCCTTAGTGCTTTCTTTACTTTGTATCTGAGAGACCACATCACGAACTGAAACTCCTTCCTTCTGAAGCAGCTCTTGCAACTCTTGCTTACTGATTACCAACTTAATCCTTACAACACCTGCAGGACTTCCTTGTTCATCAGTCACCTCCGGATCCGAAAACCTCACCTTCTTTTTCTTACTCTTTTGAGATGGTGATGGAATAGGTATAAGGTAATATAACTGTCCCCCAAGCAGCTTTGCATCTGGCCGAAGATGCTGCAAGCCTGAAAATGAATCAGATAGTGCATGGCCAGAGAAGTCTGATAACACTTGCTGAACTTTGATAGGTGCTTGATATTCAAGGATTTTACCATCAGTTTTCATAACCTTGATTACCTTGTCTTCAAGAACTAAGCAATTCCCCATGCCTGCTGTGTTTCTAACTAGTTTTAGAATACAAAAAGACTTATCTGATAGTTTGAGTTTCTCAGTGGAGAATGTTTGAAGTGCAAAGGCATTGTATTTAAAGAATAGGCTTATGGCAAATGCCCTTATAAATGGAAGATATAACAGAAATGCCATCATCATTCTCTGGGAGGCTAGGCTGGGACCCATTAGTTGATTTTTGCTGGTGTGTAAGCTAGACTTGAAAGTCATTACTCAATCATTCCTTTCTTGCATCTTATAAAAAAACAAAAAAATTGACTCAAAAGAAATCTTTTGAGTTAAAATGGAGCAGACCACTTGGTAAAGTTAAAGTGGGAGAAAAGCAATGTTAAATAATCATATACATATACATTAGGACCGCAAATTTCATCATGAGTCGATTCATTGAGTTTGAGAAACTGTGTTTTTTGCATTTGCAGAGTAAGTGGATTGTGACCAGACCGCAAATTTTACAGCAACAAGATCAGATTGGATCCTGTAGGACCGGTATAACCAAAAAGTGTTTGACCATGGTGCCCCATGGACGGGCCTCTGTCGTTGACTCCATATTTATGCAACATTGACTATTTTCCCTTGCAGCAATTTCATCATCAACATGCGTGTTGTAATCTTTCTCTCCTTTCATGAGGTCGGTAAATCCTGAAAGCGCCATTTTGTTCGCTTTTATCTTGTTTTCATCATTCTTATTTGCAAATTGCAAATTGCAATTTGATTACTGTCTTCAATTGATTTGCTATCATATTCTTGTGCTAAAATACATAAAGTGGGATGTGTAGAAGAATTACAAGAACTTCCTTTCTGCAAATTGAAGATTGTGACTTTTATTACTTAGTGTTCATGCTGAATAAAAATAAACGAGTTTGAACTATTTGAGTTCATCTGAGAACTTAAAAGTGACTTAAAGTTACAGGCATGAATTCCATAATATACCTAGCTAGTTATAACCATCATGAAAACTGTAACTAATATGATCATATTCAGCAAACTCTTCTGTACTTGGCACCCAATCGGGGTATTCCTAGGTAACTTGAGCTTGAAGGTTTTCATTTCAAGTAATTTCCATGTTTAGAGTTTAATGTCCCTGTCAATCTTTGTCTCTAAATTCCACTTTGTGGTCATATAACTGATTTATGCAAGTTAATGAGTCCATCAAGTTGGCTGTATAAGGCAAGTGGTGGTCCAGCTAATATAAAAAAAAAGGTGCGCAGTTAGCTATCTCCAGCAGGCTGTAACTTTTATCTTAGCCTCCTGGAAGTGCCTAGGTGATAGGATTCTAATGGCAGAATTGTAAGTCTTGGGGAAAACTTTGGTTTCTTTTAATTTGTTTGGAGGGAAGAGGAATGAAAATGATTGAGACCCACTTGCGATAAGATTATGAGATTATGGAGAATGGAGAGAGTATGGAGAAAAAAAAGGTTATTTTGTTAGTGGTGAATGATGTTGTCAACACGCATGCTTTGCCAAAGGATTATTGGAGTAATTCTTTAAGTAGTGGGGAGTAGAAAAATGAAAACCTCTTTTGGAAATTTCATGGCAGATACAAATAAATTAAAGCACTAAAAACTGGGGAGGGTAGTCCTTCAAACTTTTTTCCCTTTTTGGGAGGTGAAATCAGCCTAGTGACTTAACCAAGGGGGCATCAGAATTTGTGGCCTGCCACTAGTAGCCGGTAACTGTTTCGGGTTTTCACATTGGAATTCTCTTAAAAATGGAAGTGAAAGTATGACAGAAGCTACATAGAATT
Organism: Corchorus capsularis; assembly: GCA_001974805.1. Classification (NCBI taxonomy): domain Eukaryota; kingdom Viridiplantae; phylum Streptophyta; class Magnoliopsida; order Malvales; family Malvaceae; genus Corchorus; species Corchorus capsularis. Next base: position 21,100 of record AWWV01010039.1, on the reverse strand, counting down.
GAAAGTCAAGAGAGAAATCCATAATAAGTAAGAAAATAATTAACTTACAGAAGAAGAAATAAAAAGAAGTAGCATAATTATTGTGTACTGATATATATTGTTTTGCTGCACTAAATTTATACAGAAAATGCCGTACAATATCTTGATTTTTTTCATTAGAAAGTGGGATTTTTTTTTTCATTTTTGTATGTTATCTCCATCAGTTGCAGCTAATTGCCAATAAAGAAAAAACTAGTGTGGCCTTACCAATATACTATAGATAATGACAATGTTTTGGTATACAGAAAAAAGCTCATCAGAGTTTCTGGTTTTTCAATGGGAAAAGTTCATCCCAATCAAGATAAGTGGCAACAGATCATTTGCTGCTGGTTTGGATGCTTGTACCACTTTGATGAGCAAAAGATTTTTCAAGGCCAAAGTGATGCTACAAAAATATCTTAGTTCCTTTTGCCTGTTGCTTTAAGGATATTTAATCCATTTAGGGTTAAAGTGCTCTGCCTCAAAGGGTTTTCTTTTTTTTTTTTCATTTTGGGTTTTGGGGTCTCATCAGGATCAAAATGGTGTCATTAACTATGTCAGCCTGATGAGTATACTTAAACTGAAAGAGACCCCATTTTTAAAGAGTGCTTTTATTTTTTGAGATAATGATGGCAAAGTAGCCCATTTTTTAAAGGCATAAAGATAAAGGCATGGAATTTAAGGTTGTGTCTGATGTATGTCATTTGAGACATACATATAGAAACTGAAATTATGTCAGCCTGATGAATGATTATGCTCATCTGTTATTTTTAAAAATGGAATAAAAGAAAGAATTTCATTATTTAAAGACATTTGCTTAGAATTTTCAGACAAGGAAAGTTTGATAAACAATCATGGCAAAGCAGCAGCCCCATGGAAGCAAATCTCGAAGGCTTTGGAATTTCAGATTCTCCTTATCTCATAAATGTCTACTTTTTTGTTCTTTATAGATGAGTTTTTTCTTCATTATATTATATAATGGGTTGCATGCTTCCTGCACTTTCATGAAAGTTACATTACATGCTTTTGTTTTTTCAACATGAATTATTAATGTTTTCAATGCCTTTTTTCTTTGTTTTCTCAGTTAATTAGTTATATTTGGCTTGTTTCTGTCTGGATTTTACATTATATTTCCTTTCTGAAAGAAGTATGTTGATGCCAAATAATATCAAGGATCAACACCGAGTTTCGAGTGATCTGTAAGAGAGTAAAACTCGTGAAAAAGAGGTCCCCTGTGATATCTTGGGGGACCTCCTCCGACGGTCAAGTCAGTGAGATCCACTTTTAGTGTTGTGAGTGTTTGTGGAGGGTGATATATCACATAATAGCATTGCATAAAGCATAGTTTAACTTCATCAGTAAATGACCATACCTTGACTATTTAATTATACTAGTCTTCACTTCCACTTGGCCGTTGCACGTGACCCAGTTTGTTTTAAATTAAACTAAAATTAAAATCTTAAATATACTACTAATTTTTTTTAACCAAAAAAGAAAAGCATACTACTAATTTTTTCCTAAAGAAGTCTATTGTTAGAGCTGACAAAATTTTATTCGAGTGCAGATATTTGACTTGACTGCCTGAAACCAAACTTAATCCAACCCGATTCGACCAAAAATCCACTCAAAGGAAACCGAAATGACCTGGCCCCAAATCCTTATCAACCCATGAGATTAATCCGAAAGTATCTGAATCGGGAATAATTATATTTATTAAAGGACCAGAATTCGAAAAGACCTAAACCTAAAAATCAGTGGCTCAAACCCGAAATTATCAGAACCATATGACCCGAAACCGAAAAAGACACGAACCAAAATTGACCCAAATCCAAATGACCCGACATTTGACCAATCCGAACCCAACCCAACCTAAAACCGAAAATTAACTGAACCTTTATAACTCAAAACTAACCTAGCTCAAATCCAACCTGACCCGCCCATTTGTATAACATTGGGTTTTACTATCAAAGTAACAAAAGAAATGATCCCACACAAAAGAAAAATATTAACAAAGTAAAAAAAAAAAAAATTAAACCACATCAAGAGTTACAATTATCAAGCAAAAAATTAATTATAAGTCAAATAAAATAATTACACATTAGGAAAATAATAAATTTTAATCACAATAACCTTTTAAATTAAAATGGTCAAAATAAAACAATTATAAAATATTGAATTTATTTAAATGAAAATAGAGTTTTTGGTAGAATAAAACTGTATATAACAAATTTTAATATATCCAATTTTTATTGAAAAATAGTAAAATGGTAAAAATAAAGAAATTATAAAGAAATTAGATTTAATAATTGAATAAAAATAGAGTTTTTAGTTGAATAAAACTATAATAGTTTAAGTAAGGGCATTTAAGAGATATATTCAAAAAAATAAGGATATAATGGTCGATTCAAAAGTTTCACAAAATTCGTACTTTTATATATAGTGTATAGATATAGATACCTTAGATATTAGGGTCTTGCTAGTGTGCTTTGGCCCAAACTAAAGTAGGGAGAATTTCAAATAAAGGTAGTCTACCAATAATTATTACTGATTGATAGTATGTCTAATTAAAATTAATTAGTAAGAAGGAAATAAAATTTTTAAAATTATTAAAGAGGATGTCGTAATGACATTTTTACCTTTACATAAAATTTCAATTCAACCCCAAAAATTCCAACTCTAACATTGGAGAGATTGTCTAGAAAAAAAATTAAAATCGTTGAATGGATTTTAGGCATAAAAAAGAAAAATTGTTGCAAAGGAGATGAACAAAAGAGATTTTGGGCATTAATTACACTATTTTTTATGATCCCATTATGAAATTTTGATAACATTACTATGAAATTTTAATAATGATACTATAGAATTTCAATAATCTTCTTATACATTTTTTTTAACTTTCTTATGAAATTTTGTTAACCTCCTTAATTAAGGAATTTTGAAGATCTCAATATGAAATTTTGATAACTTCCCAATGAAATTTTGATAACCAACACTATGAGATGTTGATAATCTCCATATGATATATTGATAACCACGTTATGAAAATTTAAAAACCTCCATATGAATTGTTAGTAATCACACTTTAAAATTTTGATAATCACACTATGAAATTTTGATAACCTCGCTATGAAATTTTGATAAAATCTTCCCATAAAATTTTGATAAGCCTCCCTATAAAATTTTGATAATTTTGTTATGAAATCTTGATAACTACAAATTTTGATAAGCTCCCTATGATTTTTTGATAACCTGATTATGAAATTTTGTTAATCTCCCTATGAAATTTTGATCTACATACTATGAAATTTTGAAAACTAAACTATGAAATTTTGATAACATTCATATGAAATTTTGATATCCTCCCTGAAATTTTGATTACTCCATAATAAAAGTTTAATAACCTTCCTAATTTGGTAACCATACTATGAAATTTTGATTCCCCAGAAATACCACTATGAAATTTTTGTAATCATATTTTGAAAATTTGTTAACCTCTTATGAAATTTTGATAACCTTTTTATTTTGTTGACCCCTCTATGAAATTATGATAATCACATTGTGTAATTTGGATAACCTCGCTTTGAAATTTTGTTAACACTATGAAATTTTGATAATCTTCATGTAAATTTTGATAATCCAATTTTTATGAAATTTCGATAATCACTCTATGAGATTTGATAATCTCCTATCAAATTTTGGTACTCCTTATGAAATTGAGACTTTTATAACCTTCATATGAAATTTTAATAACCACACTATAAAATTTTGATAACCTCCCAATGAAATATTAGTAACCTCCTAATAAAATTTTGTTAACCACACTATGTAATTCGTATAACCTCGCTATGACATTTTGAAATCTTTTTGATAACCTTTCTATAAATTTGTGATAATTAACCACCCTATGAAATTTCAATAACCAACCTAAGAAATTTTAATAACCTGATCCTATGAAATTTTGGTAACTACACTATGAAATTTTAGTAACCTCACTATGAAATTTTAGTAACTTCACTATGAAATTTTAGTAACCATACCATAGAATTTTGATAACCTCCTCATGGAATTATAATAACCATCTTATGAAATTTTGATAACCACATAGAGACAAGAAAATCAAAATCATAATATCACCTACTCTTCTAACTCAACAATTTCCAATTGAACAAAGTGAATACGGCAAAACATTAAATAACGAAGAGATGGAGCTTCACTAAATATAGTATTTATACGTGTTAGTGTTAGTTTAATCTTTTTATTAACATTTAAAAATTGAAATTAAAAGTAAAATATTAAATTCAAAAAATAATAATAAAGGAAATTTGCATGTTCATCGACTAAAATCAATTTGACAAACTTATAATTTGGTTTAAATTGAAATTTTTAATAATAAAATTATACTAAATTTTAATAATGGAAATTTAGAAATATATTTAGAAAAAAGGGTGCAATCGGAAAACATAAAGTTTCCCATTATTTGTAGAAATTTGCATGTTCATCAATGAAAATCAATTTTACAAACTTATAATTCGGTCTAAATTGAACTTTTATAATTAATTTTTAAATAATAAATTTTAATAATGTCAATTTAGAAATATATTTGAAAAAAGGATACAATCGGAAAATATAAAGTTTTCCATTATTCGTACTTTTATATATAGTATAGATAGCTTTGGAGAAACTATTGATTTTGTTTCATTTCGACCCATTAGGCTCGTTTGAGTCTATTAAGTCCAAATTGTCAAACCAGATGACTTGAAGTCTAAATCTGATATTCTTAGACCCAATTCGTTAATATGGAAGCCCAAATAAGGAGTCCAAGTCCAATTAGTAATTATGATGCAATAATGATTCAGTCATGATGCATCATTGTTAAATCCTATTGAAAGGAGAACTTCACAAGAGCAGTTTTGGAAGAAAATTCATAACTTTTGATCCAGAGTTTAGAAAAATGCAAATGAGATACTGTTGGAAAGAGGATTCTGAGATCTAGAACTTTATGTTTATCTCGAGACATAATTCTACCGTTTCGGTGGATGATTTTACCCTTGTAATTTCTGAACAAAATTGATCTTCTCCTAAACCAACTTGGAGAATGTTTTGGACGAAAATTCAGATGCTAAAGATGATGTGGGGCATCCCTATTGGCCACGTTGGATCCTAATTAATGAGGATAATATAAATTTATATTATTTTAATAGTAAAATAATTAAATTATTATTTTAATAATGGCAATTTAGAAATATATTTGAAAAAAAAATGATACAATAGGAAAACATAAAGTTTCCCCTTATTTGTACTTTTATATATAGTATGGATAGTTATAAAGTCATGACCTAATAAAATATATATAGGATCTGAATATTCAAACTAATTGCCCACGAAAACGAACCAAAAAAAGATCATATAGGAATGAGAAATTGGACCATCCAAAGTAAAGGCCTATTGCACATTTGCTTATCTAAGCACAAATAGGATATTGGAGATAAAGACAAAAATTAAATACGATTGGAAACAAAGACAAAAGGCAAAATTAAATTATAATTATTTGATACACCAGCGGTGTAAATTTTGGACTCCACAAACGGGTTGTGGAGTTGACACATGTCCATTTTTTTAATTAGTTACGTTTTAAATATTTCAATCTAGTCCCTATAGGACACATGTCACCCTTCAGGACCCGCTTGTGTAGTCTGTTAAACTCCACCAACGGTTGATTGTAGAATTTGCCAAATTAAATAGGACGTTGGAAACAAAAAGTCAAATTGACTTTCTTATAATTTAATATATGTATTATATAATCTAATAATAAAAAATGGAATCATTTATGATTAAAAAATAATGGAATAATTAAAAATATTATGTAGTAATGGCAATTTAGAAATATGTGTTTTTTTAAAAAAAAAAGATACAATTGGAAATATGTTTTAAAAATAAGGATACAATCGGAAAACATAAAGTTTCCCCTTATTCGTACTTTTATATATAGTATAGATAAAAATATGATTATATGGGAGAAGACAAAGGAATTGAGGAGAAAAACGTTTTTTACCGCTTTAACTCTATCAAATGCCGAGGGCACCGGCAGCACAAGAGGCAAGACCATTGTCGTATCCTGTGTTTGGTATTTTAGGCGTCAGCGGTATTATTTTCAAGTTAGGGTTTGTTGGTTCGATTTTCAGATTGAAAGGAGTGGTGGGTAGATATTGAAAATTAAACTTCAAATTAAGGGTAAAAATGTCATTACGATTTCCTTTTTAATAATTTTTGAATGTTCTATTTCCTTCATGGTAAATTTAATTTGAAATGGTACCAATCAATAAATATTTCTGGTACACTGCCCATGTACAACATGCATGATTTGATTCTGCTCATACACATTCTCAAAGTTACTCTGGAAGTCGAACTACATGACTGTTTTCAAGTGTGTCCCTCATTCTTCTGACAACTTCAGTAAGAATACTATTCACTTCTTCTTCAGTAATGCAAAGGCGACATGATTTCTCATAACGATTCCCCATACCTTCCAGCTTAGCCTGTATCTCCAAATCCTTGGATTCACTAAATATATCGTATATCTCATCAAAAACAAATCGTAAAGTCTCCAAAGTAGCATTTTTCAATCAAGGAGACCTATCTTCTGTCAGATTTTTAAGTAAAACTTCAATCAGCTCGGGCCACTGTTTATGTGGCATCTCGATTGAGGTTATTTTTGCAATAGCATAGGAAGAGTGCATCGCCGCCAGTGTAACAGATGAAGAACCTAACAGAATTCTCAAGTGACATCCAACTTTTCTTACCATATTTACCTAAGAACCTCTTTAAAAAAATACCAGCATATGAACGGGCATCAGGAGGTTTATCCTCTTTTGCTAAAGTAGCGACTTTAGGAGTGACTGAGGGTGAAGGTTAAGCAGCATCACCCATGTGAGAATCAGTCATCTCCATTTGCCCTAACTCTCCTACGCCGATCGCATGAGAAGATCTTGGTTGGGAGAGAGGAAACAAACCCGAAAAGATCGGATCCACAACATCATAACGAACGATCTTGGATTGACTAGAGACTTCAAGTGCCTCAAAAGCTTTCCTTTTCCTCACCAACTGGGGCCCAAAATAACTACTTCCCTCAGCACTATGAAGAACAGAATCTGGAGAAGGCCCTCCCATATACTCGGAGTCCTAGAAATATCCCGAGAGTCATCCGACGCAGACATACTCAAACAAAACCAAGCAAAATTGAACCTTGAAAAAACCCTTACCAATTTGCTAATGATGCCTTGGAAATGAAAGAAACAAGTTGTCAAGGAGTTCAAAGTCAGACTCGTCCGAAAGTTCGTCGTAAGCAGGTACGTCGTCCGGATCTTAATAGGCAACTCAGCACTCCCCAAATAATTCGTGATGGACGAACGTCGAAAGAAAATAAAACCGATTTACAAAACGAAGCACAAAAAGCAGTTGAACAAGCGATGACAATTACACTACAAGAAACAAAACAACAAATCCCAGAAAATGCTCAAAAGGAAAATCAACATAAGCGAAAATAGCGTATACGAAGAAAAAAAATGCGAAATCACACCGTACAATACAAAAATTTCAGCAAAAAACTCACCAGAAAAATTCGTCGAAATCTGGAAAATAGAGAAATGCAAGGAGTGACAAATGCGAAAAGACAGAGAGAAGGAAAAATGATGGCAAAGAGAGAAGCTCACTATATATAGCCTTAGCCGCAGACATCGAAAACCACTTGGCAAAATCATGACACGTGTCAAAAGATGTAGCCGCCAAAATTCGAAATAAAAAACAAAACAAAAACAAAACAAAAGGAGAAGAAAAGGACGCGGGAAAACTTTTCAGACTAAGACCCTAGACGAATGTTTGGGTGATGAAGTTCAGAAATCCCGCCCATACCCGCCACCAAAGACCAATGATGTGTAGAGCTGTTCGAGCGGTCACTTTATAACCCCACTCACACCTAGGGAGCAATTGTTGATCATATACTTACACTTGGTTGTACGACTCCCACCGAACTTCAGCCTCTCCAAGCTCCTCAGCACTTGCTGAGTTGATTGTTGACTAAACAACAAGGATTGACCCTTGACTGCTGACTAAGCATCAGTTGACCTTTGACTCGGAACTCACAAACCCAACCCAGATCCATGGACCAGTGACGTGGCATTCTACGTGTCTAAATATACAGAATACCTTCTCACCTTTTTGTCTATTATGAAAACTCCAAACTCTATACCTCAAGAAAAATACTCTCTAAATTCTTCAATCAATTTGGGAGAACGTCAATGACTTAACCATCAGAGTGCTAACGCGGGGCCTCCCACCCCTGCATTCCGTAGGTATTCTTCTCTTACAGGTTCTTCAACCTCCAAGGATTCAAGTTCAGAAGACGATATTCTCAGGTCAACGTTGCTGATCATTTTCCCCACAACAAAGTAAGATTCGTTTTTTATCAAGTGAAGAATTCAGCTATTCACGCATGAATTATAAAGTCTTTATTACAAAAATGGAAAAACAAACCCTGTTTTCATATCAGACAAATATTCTTTTCTCATTCCTCTTTTCTGGTAAAAGTCTCAATATATAACTTCCCTCACCACAAATGAATCTGATGAAATTAACTTTTGATTTTTCCTGCAATATTTAGCCTGCAACTTTTTGTTGTGGGGGTTCTAGATATGGTCCAGGGAGGGCACCATGGTCGGCTGACATGGCTTATGAGATTACGACACTTGGCTCTCAATGGTTCAACGGCACCGCCAAAGTGAATTCACTTTTACTTAATTTAAGCCAAAAAATCGATTACTCCATTGTTGACTGAGATTCATTTCAACGACCATTTTTGAGATCTCCTTGAAACCTTTTAAAGCTTAATTAACCTACCATATTTGTTGTTTATGCTACGTGGAGTTTGTGTATAGCCGACACGTGGACTCGTAAAGTGATGTCCTTTCATATATGTTGTTGGTTCAATTCTTCTTGCAATAACCAATTATATATTGCTGATGTTGTTCTTGAAGATTTTGATGAGATTTATGCAGGAAATGTAAAACTTGAGGAATAATTATTATTGATTTGTGGCTCAAAAGTCTTGAACATTCATGATTGAGAAATAGAAAATGTATTCTCTTGTCTGAGAGTTTTCTTTCGGCCATGTCTAGAGAAATTTACGAAAGTCTTTGCATGGAAAGAAAGAGTAATGTCTGGATTAGAAATTCATTCAAACTTGTATCTTTTGTTGAATGTATCTTTGTTTTGGAGAAAATTGGATGAAGGCTTTACCAGACGACATGCATTAAAAGGAAATTGATAAATGAATTTGTATCAAAACTTTGATCCTTATAATGACATTTGTTATTAATTATTATCATCATCATTAGGTTAAAAATATATACTGGCAAGAAAAACTGGTAAAACATTCCACACATACCAGACATGGTTCACACTTCACCGGCATTGTTGTGCCTGTTAAATTCATAGATGGGACTTGGGTTCTATCCCGTTGCATGCAGGCCTTTTGAGCGGTGCAAACAAAACCGAACGAATAGAATTTGCTGTTGGGCCTGTGTTTATATATATGGACGTGGTCTATTCATTGTTTCTTCTTATATTACAATTTACGACTATATGAACAAGTGATTGGTTTAGATGGTTTGTCAGTACTTTTCATTAAACAAGATATCGAGATCGAATCTTGTGCATGAAAAAATTATGGACTGACCCGATTCTCTCTACGAAAGACTATATGTAAAGCTTTGTCGTCTACACCTTATCATTATTAATTTCTTTTTTGTCAAGGAGAAACTGCAACCAAATAATCTTCCAAAAGGAAATTGCAAGAATCCAACGTGATGTGAGACCGCAAGAGTGACATTTACCAACATGATTTTCAGAAAAATTTTGGAATTAACTACCAAACAATATTACCTAGCCTTATAGCATTTTCCACGTTGCCATAAAAGGTTTAACAGGGTTTGGACCATGAAAGCTACTACTAGTACTAGTGGTTAAGCATCGAGGAATCTTTGATTTTTAACATAGATATATATATTCAATAAGTTCCTAAACTATATTCTAAAGTTGTTAGAAAATTATCTTTCCACAATTCCATTTGTATTCAAATAAATCTTAAATTTTTTACATGCATGGATGAAATCATGAAAAGATATACCATGTGAATGATGTGATGCATGTGACTTTAACTGTAAGTTGTTAAGCACATATGGTTGGTTCGTTCGTCATCTTCATTCATGACAATAACATGTTTTCAGAACGTGTTGGAATTGCCTTCTCATTGCCTTATTGGTACAATTATGTCTTAAGAGTTTTTTTTTTTTTTTTCATTCAACTTTGATTTCATCATGTAAAAGTAGCTACTCCAAAACCTCATATAGACAAAACATGTAAGCTAGCCACAAGTAAAAGAGGTATTAAGGCCAAATGACAAAAATAGCATTTTTCCATGAACAAAGGAAAACATAAACATTAAAGAGTTCTCCAAGCATCTAATTCTAACACAAGCAGAAAGTCGACAATAGATTTTAAAACAGTTCAAATCTCTACCCGTATCTGACATTGCTTAACTACAATAAACGAATATGAAATTGTTTAGGGTAAAGTAAAAATCTAGGAATTTTTTTTTCCTCTAGAGATTTGTTCTGATTAATCTGAATTTGACACGAATCGGACACCTAATTTTGATGAGTGAGTGTCTATCAACAGGGATAGCTGACATGCTTAAATGTAACGAGTCTCTTACTACCCTATCCAATCCGATGTTGGTGAAAATGTGGAATTCATTTGTAACCGTATTTTGGCCAAAATAATCAAGAGCTCATGCGGACAAGGGCCTCCCCAATCCCCATAGAATTGGCGGAAACCAGAAGGCCCAAGGCCCAAGTTAAAAAGAAAAATAAAAAATCTTCCTCGAGACAAATGAGGAAAGGAAAAATTAAAAAAGCTATGTCTTGTCAACTGTTTGAGTGTTTGTCCCAACTTCTAATAGTAATTTTTAAACAAGACAACTACAACTTTCACAACCACCAGTTTCCCAAACCCGAACTTACATCGTAACGACTCTCTGTCCCTCCCAGTGTCTCACTTCTATTCTGTTCTGTTTTGTTCTCTGACTCAAAAATCTCAAAGCAATGGTGGGAGTGGGACTCGTTAACATCCCCAAGCTCCCGGTTTTCTCGCCGGTTTCCTTGCGTAAACCGTCAAGACCCTCCTTTTCCATCAAAGCCTCTTCAGAATCCTCAAATTCCCAATCCTCTCCTGCTTCTACTAGCATTAAGGAAGAGCAAAAACCAAGCCTTGATTCTTCTTCTTCAACAGCAACAACATTTGCTGCTCCTCCAAACTTCAAGGCACCGGAGCCCAAGGCGTTTTCTGTCAGACCAGACCAGACTTGGGATATCCTTGGGGCATCTCTTGCCTTGTTCTTTCGCGTGGGAACTGGTGTTTTTGTTAATGGGTATGAACACTTTCTTTTCTTTTTCCTTTCCTTGTTTGTTATGAGAAAATTGAAGGTGTTTGATGATATGTTGAAATGAAATGATAGTTATGTAGGAAGTGGGATGAAGTTGAATTATTACATTTACTTTTTGGTACTGGAGCTCTGGTGTCACATTGAGCTTGTAAATGGCAGCTAAAGTAGTTGGATATGCTTTGACAAACTAAAGCATGGAGGCAATCAAATTGAGTTTTAGAAAGTATGTAGATCAAATTGAATCATTTAACTGGATAATTTGGTTGTCTACACATTTGTAATTACAATTACTGTTCATTATTATACACTCCATTTCCTAATTAATGGGAATAGGCTATATTTGTGGTAATTGACTTGATTCTTGGTAATGACTTTGAAAATTGTAGTCTTCTAATAATTTTGTACCTTTTATTGTCATGTGGCAGCTATTCCTCATCTGTTGTTTCTGAAAATGAAATCCCACCTGGCCAATATTGTTTACAAGTAGGAGGTATTTTATTTCATTTTCATTTTCATTTTTCTCTGCACCATTTTGTTAAATATCTAATGCCGTCGTAGATTCTGGTAAAATATGGAAGCAAAAGTATTTACTCTTAGTTGAGTCTTTATTTTTGTCTAAATGTTATTCATTCGAACTTTGACAAAATTTATAGCTAAAACTTAAATGTTGAAGGGAGAGTTGTATTTGACAGGCAATAAGGTGAAAGAGACTGCAAAGATAGGCCCTCGTCCAGAAAAGCCTATTGAGATATATGAGTTTGAAGGGTACTAAGATTTCAAATATTTTTCCTTTTCCCCTGTTTGATGCTTGTGCAACTTGTTGGCTTTCATTTTGCCTCAGTGTGTAGTTTTAAATTCTCTACCCTATGTTATGCTCTGTAGTTTTAAATGTTTCAATTTTGATGAAGGAAGATTGACACTGCTTCTTTTTTCCCCCTCTTTTCCTTAAAATTATGGAAATTGGCGGACCACATACAATACCAGTTGTCCATTTTGTCGAAAGGTAATACTTAATCTGTTGACACTTTTTACTTCCATCACATTCAAGAATTGAATTCGTGTTCCTATTACAAAGATAAATACCAACTTTAATCTATCTCCTGGATAAAGTGTTACTTTGAAATCATATTCCGTGAACATTTTAATGTGTTAGACTGACATTTTAATCCATATGCAGGTTAGGGAAATTGTTGCATATTTGGATATTGATGTTCTCTTTTATCCTTGCCCAAGAAATGGTCCAAATTTTCGTCCCAAGGCTGCTCAGATGGGTGGAAAGCAGCAGTTCCCCTACATGGTTAGATATTATTTCTTTCCTTGGTCCACAACTTCATACTTTGTTAATCCTTAACCCCTACTTTTCGCCTTAGTTTGGTTCCTGACATTTGTACTTTTCTTCATAGTAAATTAACCTTTGATTTGATATTAAATAGAGTGATGTCAAGTTGGAGTTCAGCTCAAAAATTGGTTTCTGGTTTCAGGTGGATCCAAATACAGGAGTTGCTATGTATGAATCAGATGAAATTATAAAGTATCTTGTTGACAAATATGGTACATATGATTACATCAGCATAGTGCTATTATTATTTTTCTTCAATATGCTGTTTGTTTTAATTTACAGGTCATATTTGTGGAAATATCAACACTAGCATATATATTGTCCTTTTATAAGTTTCCAGAAACTCTGTTTACTTAGTTTTCTAGATTAAGAGCAGCCTATTTAACCTGTCTTTATCACTACCTTTAGGCTGATGCATATAAAAATTAAGATACCTCAAAGTTTTCAACTTATGTCTTTGTTTCTTATGTACTTAGTTTGCTATAATCACCTACTCATCCATTGTGTTTACTCTTGTTTTAGGTGATGGAAGTATTCCTTTCATGCTAAAACTTGGTCTACTGACGGTTGGCATTTGTTTTAATAATAATTGTTCCTTTTTTATGAGATAATATGTTGGCAGCTCTCTTTGGAAAAAAATTAATATTTTCTAGTATTGCAGACATTGACTGCAGGCTTTGCCTTGATTGGTCGCATGGGAAGGGTACGATAGACATGAAATGCTTTTTATCTTTCTTATCTTTCCTCTTTTTATGCATCATTGACGTGATTATTTGCTAAAACAAATTGTAAATAATTTTACTCACTTGAAGCTCCATAAATCCTATCATGTTTTCTGCAGGGAAGTTCCTACACTCCATCAAAAATGCCTCCCAAGCCACTCGAGATATGGGCATATGAGGTTAGTAGAATCATTAAAAGTTTTAAGATATTTATGTTATCAGAAGTTCATATTCCTTCTCCAAAAATGAAAGTCAACCATCATCACCCAACGATACACACATAAAAATTGCTATGGTTTAAATATATATGCATATTAGTTTTGACTCTAAATTGTTTTTATCCTCCCTTTTAGGGCTCCCCATTCTGTAAGATTGTTCGAGAAGTGCTTGTGGAATTAGAGTTACCACACATTCAGCGCAGGTGAAGTCTAAATCATCAATCTAACTTGATTTGGTCAATTTTAATAAGCATCCTCCTCCCTTATATGTTATACATGAAAATTCAACTATAGTAATTTACATAACTCTCCAGTGATGTCAAGGTCTACATGTTTAAAGCATGTATTTAATCAATGCTTCGGTTAAGAAAAAGTCCATGCAAATGCAAAATATTCATGGTTATGGTTTCACACCCGTCTTTGTAAAGAATTGAGAAACCTCAAACCTTTTTATAGTTGCATATCCACTAAAAGGTTGTGACTAAGGTTTATACATCAAGGCATGGACTATCTACTAGGTTTTCTTGCATCCAAAGCATTTGCAGTATTTGAAATCGTTTCGATGGTGGAAATCATTACTCTTGTTAGGACCTGATAGATTTGGTGTGCCTTAATATGTCTTCATTTATGCATTCAAGGGTTGCATGAAGACATACCACTGAGACCATATTTAGTACTATTTACTAATTCTTCTTCTGTTCTCTATCAGTTGTGCGCGAGGAAGCCCTAAACGACAGATTCTCTATGAGAGAGTTGGACATTTTCAGGTATAACGCAACTACTTTTCTTAACAAGTCTGCACATCTATAAACTTCAGTCTTATTTGCTTCACGACTCGGCGCACTTGTTAAGTTGGTATGTTCTACGCGAATGGTTGACAGGTACCTTATTTAGAAGATCCAAATACAGGAGTGCAAATGTTTGAAAGTGCAGAAATAGTTGAGTACTTAAAAGCTACCTATGCTCAATAAGTAATCAAAGGAGGTTTGTGTTATAAATATTCCTAGATTCTTTTTCCCCCCCTTTAAGAACCACCACATGTTTATATGGAAACAGTACAGCAGATTTAGATGTATACCATTATTTGGGCTTTTGGGTAGCAAACTTTAGGTTCACATGCTATGTTGGTCTTGCTCCCTCTTGTACTCAAGAAAAAGGAATTAGCTATGTACCCTTATATATATGTTACTTCTTTACAAATGAAAAAGTGTTACATTATTGCACTGAATATGGTACACAAATGAGCTTGCATAACATTATGCAGTGTCCTGTTTGTTTGCAGGGAAGGGAACCAGGATAAATGTCCAAGTAGGGCCAAATTAAACTTGAA
Source organism: Corchorus capsularis (assembly GCA_001974805.1). NCBI lineage: Eukaryota > Viridiplantae > Streptophyta > Magnoliopsida > Malvales > Malvaceae > Corchorus > Corchorus capsularis. Next base: position 5,976 of record AWWV01010039.1, on the reverse strand, counting down.
TTTAAAATAGATGGAAAGAAGAGAATACAATAATATAAGAAATACTATGCTATAATAATACTATTATTAGTATAAAAAAAAATAGGTGCTTGTGATTTAATAGATGGAATGCAAATTTTATTTTTCATCAAAAATCAGAGTAATTGCATTTTGCAGCTACCAAAATCCAACAGAAGAGTACCATTCTTTAATGTTGTAACTTCTAGTCTAGTAATTAAGGACAAAAACTAAGCTTAAATCATTTCTTTTATCTATCTAGGCTTAGGCTAACAATAATATGTAGAGATTTTTTTTTTTTTTTGGCACCATAATATGTAGAGTTTAGACAATAAGAAGTTGGTACTTAAATAACATTGATAACATTATCTTTTTTTTTTGGCACCAAATAAGACATCTTTAAATTAGAAATAATCCCCTCCTTTAGAAGAAAAAGATATAATGCAATAATAAATGATCAACATATGGTCCTTACATTGTGGGGGCAAAAGTATATCCCATATGATATGTTGACCACTTAACCACTGTAATGAAGAATCCTTATCTTTGCTTTTGAAGTTGTGATTAAAAGAGTTGTCAAACAAACAATTGTAGGCTTCAATTACTCTTCAACATTATCTGTGGCATAGCAATCCAAGTGTCACTTGTCCATTGATGAGCCATTTTCATTGTCTCTGTCTCACCTTCCATTCCATACCATTGAATTGAGAGCTTCTCATAATGCAATGGGGGCTTTGGGAAATGGAATCTGATCCTGAAAAGCTTTAAAAGCAGAAGCCATTTTTATTAAAACTAGACCAAAACTTTTGCCATATCTAAATCTTAAGGCCTTTACATATCCTGTCCCCTTTCAGCCCCTTTCTTTCTGTTCCATGTTCCATCTTAATCATGTAGCCTGGAGTCAGAGATTAATCCAATTGCAAACTAAATTAGACACCCAATTCATCTTTCTCCCCAATTAATCTGATGCAAGCTTCTCATTTTCATTTGTTTAATTGTTTGTCTTTATAAACTTCTTTTCTATACAATTTAATTATAATGTTTTACTATATTTTATTACCCTTGAATCATGTGATCTTTTAGTAGCTGATATAATATTCATTCTGATTAACCCTTTTAAATTTAGACAAAATTCTTTCAATTCCACTTGTGAAATCTCAATTTGGGCAGATGTTTCATTTTTTTGGCTTTGTTCTTTATAACAGCAAGATGTTTGTCTTTTTTATTGTCTATTTCCAACTTTGATCAAGTGTATTAATCCTGCCTTTTCAGTTTAAGAACAGGCCAGTGTTTAAATAATACACTGTGTGTTCTGTAATTAGCTGCAGCCTGCAGCTACTACTCGGAATGCAAAATCACATGCAATTAGTAGGTTTGAGCTTCTACTTAAGCATGTTTCTTGACTATCCAATTAACTAAGACATTAATCATCCCTAAGTTCTCCTTTGAAAAAATAAATAAAAATCTTAACCCTAAGTTTGTATAATATAATGGTGGGTTCCATCCACTTGGAATTAAACCATGGATATACCAGGGGAAGGTAGTATTTGGCAGTTTGGACTTTGGCTCCCTAGAATACAACCAAAAGAAGGTAAAGGCAGAGTTTTTGGTGACTTAATGACTGATGGGAAAATTGGAATATATCTCTTTAAATTTGGCCCATAACTTTTCCACCTTCAATAGTACCTTTCCATAGCCACTTAGCCTTGGTTTTTTGATGCTTCCTTTTCCAAGGACCAATTTCATTTTTATGCCTTGAGTTGAGACCTGAGGCTGGTATATGTTGTTGTGGTGGGGAATGGGGATGGAACTGCAATTTTAAACGGCTCTCCAACTATAGAAATTCAAATTATTGCTATGATTTTGAGACCAAACTTGGTGTTTAATCCATTAACTTACTGTTGTTAGCAAGTGTTTGGCAAGCATTTTAGTTATGGTGCTTGATAGGTATAATCTTTTTACAAAGACAATGACCCTTTCTTGCTAGAAGTAGTTAACGTGAATCATGTGGTTATTTACTTCTAATTTTTACTAATAACTTTTGAAATACGGATTAAAGCATTTGCATTTTTTTTTTGTACCCAACTCGTATCCAGAGTTTTATTCTGACTAATTCGAATTCAACCCGCGTCGCACACCTGATTTTGGTGGGGGAGTCTACCATTCTTGAGACTATGTATTGGTTTACTTTGTCTTTGAATGATTTGAAGAGCACCCATTTATTGTATCAACTTGAAGTATTTAAGATTTTACTTTTGGAGCTTTACCATAATTCATTGGACCGGTTGATTAATAGATAACCTAAACGATGCAAGTTAAATTTTATATAGTAATCTTTTTTCCTTTAAAATGTTGCATTGAATGTATTTTTTTAAGAATGAAGTAAAACAATTAAACAACTTGTAATGATCAATCAAAACAAGCACAATTCATTAACTCTTTATGGTAGAATAGAATATAGTATTGTGATACGTCCAACTTTTCATCTTAAAACAAAAAAAACCAACCTTCCTTTTGAGCAACCAAAATTCTAGTAGTATACAATGAAAATGATAGGCCTTCACCACCTTTCGGCTTTCCAACATTAATCAAAAGATTTTTCGTATTAATCTGCCTTCCTCCACAAAATCATAAGATTTGTGGTCAGAATTTATGTCAACCCTTTAGACCTTCTGTGCACTAACTCAAAAGTACCAATAATTTCCCATTTGTATTCTAAGAGAATGGTTATTGGTTAATAATTAATTATGAATTAATCATGTTTCAGAACGGCCTCCAAATACTTTAATCCTTTTAAAACATTTTTAAAGACAAAAACAGAAAGAAGTTGATCTAATTCTGCCATCCCACTTTAACCCCCGTGAACATATTCCATGAAGCATATTGGTTTGTTTTGAACCTGACAAATCATTATTCCTTTTTTTTTTTCACCTTTTTCATCCCATTTCTGATTTCTCAAAAAAAAATCTCAAACTTATATTATGATTAAGATTGGACCCTCCATTTTAATCACAAATGGTTTGGCAATGCAATCCTAACAATGCAAAAAAAGTTGATAACAAAACAAGATTCAACTAAATCAATAATTTAAGGTTTGACTTGATTTATTAGTTATTGTTTCTAACAGAAGCTGACAGTAAGAGATTACCACTAACTAGTTACATGTATAAATAGACAAAGACTTATCAAAGATGCAGGGCAACCCAAATTTCTCTGAAACCCTCTTTCTATATTTAGCAGAAGAAACAGTCTTAACCCCAAAATTTGAGGAGGCATGTAACCAACCAGAATATCCATAGCCACAAGTTTAAGCCATAAAAACACATAGAACCCTTGCTCATTTTTCTACTCTTCTATCAAATTAAGTTTCAAGGTGAAGAAGGTTTTGTCTCAAGTTTAATGTTATAAATGGCTACAGCTCGAATCTGCTTCTGCATCTTTGCTTTAAGTTTGCTTCTTGCCATTGCTTCTGCTTATGATGGACATGATCATGGTATGATTATAACAATGTTCTTGGTATGATTTTCATTTCATATGTTTTTTTTTAAAAATTGTTCCTGACCCATTTCTTGATTTTGTGTTTTTTTTTTTTCAATTAGCATTTGAGTTCGGTTACTCAGGGAGCCATGGCCCTGACAAGTGGGGGAATTTGGATCCAGCATTCTCAGCATGTGCATCTGGGAAAAAGCAGTCTCCTATTAACATTCAGAAGAATATGACTTCTCTAAACAAATCCTTGAAACCCATTGTCAGGAATTATAAACCTGCAAATGCTACCCTTATTAACAATGGCTTCAATATTGGGGTTAGTTCCTTTTTTCTTTTTTTCTCCAAACTTGCTTTGCATGTTAATCACAATAAATATTTCATTTGTATTTGTTATTATTACAAGATTCTATGTATAATTGAATTGCTGATTTGATGAACTTGGGTTGCAGGTACGTTTTGAGGAGTATGTTGGAAATATATCTATTGATAACAAAAACTACTCGCTCAAGCAAATGCACTGGCATTTACCTTCCGAGCACCATATTCATGGAGAACAGTATGATCCTTGTCTTCTCTCTCTCTCTCTCTCTCTCTCTCTCTCTCTCTCTCTCTCTCTCTTTTTTTCCTGTTTACAGCATATATGCATATGGATCCGTTGGAATGGTCTATGTCTAATCCAATTCAGATGTTTCGGCACATTACGGGAATAAAACTCTTTTTAGGATGAGTTGTTTTTTTGAAAAGATTCTTACTCGAACCTTATTTGAAAGGAACAAATACCAAACCATTCAAGTCTACAGATAGTCAGTTCTTTGTCGTATGTTGTATTGTTGTGTGAATATTAATTGGAGTAGTCCAATTCTGCTCTTGGCCTCAAAAGTCATAATTTCGAGGATGAGTTGTTTTTTAGAAGATTCTTACTCCAACCTCACTTGAAAGGAACAAATAACGAACCATTTGAACCGACACGTAGACAAATATTCTCTCTCATTGTGTAAAGAATATCAATTGGAGTAGTCCAATTTTGTTCTGGGCCTTAAAAGTCATAATTCATCAAGGAGCAGAAGCCCAATTCACTTTAATCATGGGCTCTTTTCCCCTACCCAACAAGGGCCTAACTCATTCAAAACATTGCTCACCCTCAAATTTTGTTCATTCCACTTGAATGAAAGTGTTCCAAATCCAATCACAAGTTTTGTCAGGATGACTAAGATCTTTGCCCGAATTCTTGCCCCTTCCTGGGTTGATTGAAGTTTAGATGGTGACACTTTTCATTAATTGCTACAGATTTGCAGCTGAGCTTCATTTGGTGCACAAGGGTGGAGATGGCAGCCTTGCAGTTATAGCAATCCTCTTCAAAGAAGAAGGTGCTGATCCTTTAGTCTCCAAGGTAACCTTTCCCCATCACATCCCCCAATTCTTTGTTGTTCCTTTTGAATTTTGTAATCCTCTTTAGCATTTAGTACTTGCAACTTTAAAATAAGTCTCACCTGACATGACTCGACTCTGAATAGTCTCGAGACCCAATGTAAAACATGTTGTGGGTAATGGACATGGGGATATTAATTAATTAAATATATGTTGTGGATTTTATGATGATTTTCAGATGGAAGGTGGATTGAAAGAATTGGCTAAGGATAAATGCAAAGCAGATGAAGATTCTGTAATTGCCCTTGGTACCTTGGACACCAAGCAATTGAATAAAAGTAGCCGAAAGTACTACAGATATGTTGGTTCCCTTACCACTCCTCCATGCTCCGAGACTGTTACATGGACAATCCTTGGAAAGGTATATGTTTTTAATTATTATTACAAATCCCATATAGTTTCTGTTTCTTGTTAGGGTTTTTCTTATAAACTGAAAATATTTGGTAATAAAATTTTGCAGGTGAGATCGATTTCGAAAGAGCAGATAGCCCTTCTGCAAACTCCAGTGAAAGCAGATTGCAAGAAAAATGCAAGGCCTTGTCAACCACTGAATGGCCGAAAGATTGAGCTGTATGATGAAGCTAAGGACGCCTAAACATTTTTCATTTTTTAACCATGATCAATGGAAGGGGAAAAACTAAAAAGTATGTTGAGTTTTATGAGCTTTTCTGTAAACTTCTATGGAATTTAGATATTGAGCCTTGCAATAGAATTTTCTCCTTCTATGATAGATGATCATGATATATATAATTAGACAAAGAAATTTGCTTTCTTCTGTTCATTCTCATCAAATTTACCACTGAATTATCATATATATCAGCTCTCTCTATATATTGGATTTTCCCCGAATTTTCCGGCTTGAAATTAGGCACTTGTCTTGCTTTTTGTCCACTTCTCTAAGTAAGACAATGCAGCTCCAATCTCAATCATTAACTACTAAAAAACCTTATAAAACACATGGAGCCAAGGGAAAGAAAAGTAAGAATAGTATTCACTAGCATATACTACATTTTTTTTCAACTTATAATAGATGGAGCCATAAATAATAAGTGTGGCATACAC
>AWWV01010038.1:0-23539 GCA_001974805.1 Corchorus capsularis | reverse complement strand
ATTTGAAGGACTCAAATTGGGTGGTTCATCATAAATTCAATCCCTTACCATTTTGTCCTACCCCATCGGCAAGAAAATTTAATAATGTTCAACCCTTTGTTTTCCCATATATAAAACACATAAAAAGATAACTTGGTATAAGAAAATTAGCAATCCCTCCTCATTTGTTTGATCAATAAATTTGGTTTGACTCAATGTTAGCAACTGCAAATACAGTGATGAATGTGAAGTTTTGCTGCTATAAATTAACATAAAATGGAAGGTAATAGTCATTTTCAAACTTAAATAAATAAAAAAAAATGAGACTATAAGACACTGAAACAGTCAAGATTCTAAACAATTTACCTAATACCATCCACCTTAGCAGTCAATATTCAATAATGTCAAGTTTTCAAACAATTCCCAAACAGAGACTTCTTAGCTTAAACAATGACCCCAACCCCCAACAAAGACGAAATTAAAACCAAAAACTTCCAATTTCAAATACTCGTGATTATAATCATGAACAGGACTTCCAAATCAAGAAAAGAATATTTAAATTTCAAACAGAGAAGGCAAGGAATTTTGACCCACCATTGGGCACGTAATCTTCAAAAATTTGGATGATGAATCAAAACTTTAGGCAGTTCACCCAATCACCTTAATTAAATTAGCTAAGCATTTATCAACATCAAACCAAAGCTTTTTTGTAATCTTTTTAGCTGTTATGTTAGCCTTTTCACTAAACAAAAAGTGATTCATCCAACCCATCAAAAAGGGTTTGTTTAAAGTTAATCAATGTTGCTTTCATGAATTTCCTAAAATCATGCTTTCTTGTTTCATAAAGTTTAATCAATTAACAATTTTTTCCTAAGATAATTATGCTTGAATTTTAAGGTAAATAAATTATCCAAAAAAATCATAGTCATTATATGAATCTTACATTTTTCTAAATTTTTATTAAAATAACAACAGAATTTACAATCTGTGCAGTGCACTCCAAAATCACTCATATCTACAAACCACCTTATCAAGTAAAAATGAAAATTAAAAAAAAAAAAAAAAGCAAAAACAGACGTGGAAATTGGAAAATTGTGATTTTTCTATTTCTTTCAATCAAGTTTTTTTTTTACCTTCCCAAACCGTTAATCATCATGCCACGTCACCACGAAGAAAAATTGTAAGCACAGTTTGGCGGGACCCACAAGTTACCCAACCACGACCGCAGACCAACCCACGCGTTCAGATATGGCCCCACCAAAATACTACGCTTTTTCTCCCACGATTCAGATTAACGGCTCCGATCTCCTACCAGAAGCGAACCGCTTCATGCCCCCTAAACCGACCGGTTCAGCAACCGGTTTATCCTCCGCAATTTCTTGCGCTATTGCTATCGCGTCACGATCATCTGGCGGCAAACGCATCCTAATGTCGCTGTTCCTTGGCGGCGACGGTGCTACCGGAAGAGCGTGTTGATCACGTGCCTTCCCACTGGACCCGAAGATAGCACGAAAACTGGAAAAGAAACCACTTCTTTTTCTCGTCGTTTTCTCTTTAATTGTTTCTACCTCGGTCGGCTTTTGGTTTTGGCGGTTCTTTTTCAGTCGCCGATTACGGTCCCGCCTCGATCTCACTCTTCCCATACATGAAACTTTAGGTGAAGACGGTTCAACCAGTGGAGGATCCGATTTAACCGAACCAGACCGTTTAGGAAACAATCTAGTATTTCCAGGCTTACTATTCTTCCTGTTCTTGGTTTCAACAAAGCAAGATTTCTGCGGTTTCGGTAATCCGATGATGGAAGCTTTCGATTTCCTCAAAGAAAAGCGTTGAGAGTTGGAGTTTGAGTTGATATTAGGATTTAGATTCGTGGAGTTCGAAACAGAGTTTCCTTTCTGCGAATCTTTCCGTTCGTAAAAAGCGTTGCGATCGAACCAGTCGAGCTCTGCGTCTTTGGATAACCAGAAAGATTCAGGCGGGAAATCCGGCGGGATTTCTTCTTCATCAGGTGCCTCCGTCGTCTGGAGGCGGTTGTTGGCATCAGCGTCGGTGGTTGCTAAAGTCTCGCAGACGATCTTGTTGTCGCAAGAGCCGCCGGCGCAGGCAGAAACAAGGGTTTCTAAATTGCCCTGTGGCATTATACGAACGACGAAAACAAAGAAAACAAGTTAATTGTAGTAGACAGATTAGAGAGAGAAAGTGTTTGAAAGAGGAAGGTAGATTTAAGAGGATTTATATAAAAGAAATTTTATTTTGATTGTGGAAAAATGGAGAGAGAGAGAGAGGAATTGATTTTGGAGGGAGAGTTCAACGTTGTTGACTAATGCTCGTTTTTGCTTAATTACTTGTTGGTGGTGGGTTCTTTTAGTTTAAGTAAAACAACTTTTCTTTTGTTTTTTTTTTAAATTTAATTATGGATTTACATTTGATTGAGTTAATTAAAAATTCAAAAATAAAAATTGAATTCCAATTACAAAGATGTTGATGTTTTTAGCATCGAGGAACACATTTTCTCCTTTCTTTGTACTCTATATATATACTAAAAATAAAAGTGTAATAATCAATCATATTTTCACTGAAAAAAAAAATCAATCATATTCATATCCTATTATCTTTATCAAATAAAAGAAAATCATACTTGCATTAATTTCCTGTCTCAATAAAAAAAAATACTCAAAAATTTTTTAAAAGGAAGACATTACACTAAGGAACCATTTGTTTTGATGTAATCTAATCACTTTCTATAGAAAGTATAGTGTAGAAAATAACTTAAGCATGTTTGGTTATTTTTTTAAGAGAAAGTTTAGGGTAAGAAAGTTTTAACTAACCCAGATACTTTCTCTCCAAAGTGAGAAAGCGCTTTACCTCCCTGGTGTTAAAACACTTTCTCACTTTTCTCATGAAAGTAATTTAAGACAAAATTACTTAAAAGAGCCTTATTTTTAAATTTAAAATATTCATCAAAGGGTATTTTAATAAATTTAACTTTACTTTCTTAGGAATTTAATTTAGACTCTAGAGGTTAAACAAACATGTTAAAAATATTTTCTTAAGAAAAAACTTTCTAGTCTTAAAATTTCTATAGAAAAACTTTCTACCTTTATACTTTCTATAGAAACTTCCAAACGAGCTCTAAATCTACAAAAATAATCGAATTTAAACGGTTTAATGGGCAAAAAGGCCCCTGAACTTACACCGAACCGTCAAATAAGCCCCTAAACTATTATTTCGGCCAAATAAGCCCTTGAACTCTTAAAAAATGTCAAATAAGCCCCGTTACCAAGGCTAAATGCTCAAATAAGGACTAAACGTTTTAAGATTTTCTCAAATAAGGATCAAAATACACAATTCCAACAAATTAAAACACATACTTGACAAATTTTTACAAATTAGGGAATCCTTAAATGAAAACCAATGCTTCTCATACATATACGTTAAATTTGATAAAAAAAATGATATTATCATGTTAATTAAAAATCAAACCCTATTAATCAAAATAAACTCATTAAACGTAATATGATATAAAATTATCGTGTGATTTTCAATTTATATATCCCTCACACATTAGTATTAACTTATATTGTATCCAATTTGTTAAAAAATATTAAGTATGTTTTCTAATTTGTTGAAATTGTGTATTTTGATCCCTATTTGAGAAAATCTTAAAACGTTTAGTCCTTACTTGAGCATTTAGCTTTGGCAACAGGGCTTATTTGACTTTTTTAAGAGTTCAAGGACTTATTTGACGATTCGGTGTAAGTTCAGGGACCTTTTTACCCATTAAACCGAATTTAAACCTACTTAGCCTGAGCTACATCACGATTGAACTCATACAATTAATCCAGTTCAAATATGATTAATCGAATATAACAATAGACGTCAAAATCAAAGACTTAACTTAAATATAATCTAATTTTACTTATATATATGCAATTATGCATCCGAGAAAAGAGAATTTAAATTAATTATTTTCTTTCTATTTGAAGAAAGAATATATTAGATATGAAATATGCATATGACTACTTCTAGTATATTATAATGAAATCAAATTAAATTTTTTTTTCAAAATAAAGATAATGATTTTTATGGGTTTACAGTATATTAATTGGTCGTGTTATATATGCTGAGAATCCTTTGATGATTTGCTTGGGATTTGATGTTTGCATTTGCTTATATTTATATTGAAGATTAATTAGCTTACTTACCTAAAGCTACAAGTACAACAATATATATATATACGAATTTTTATATAGTATTCTATTCAATTATATTAAGTTTTTCTTGTTTGAATTCGACGCGATTTTGATTTCCAATGCAACTATCGCATATCATATCAAATTGATTATATACACCAAAATAATAATTATATAGCCCAAAACTTATAAAAATTATACTAATAATTCGTTTATATATTGATTGAATTGACCATATATAATCTATGCATGTGAATTTTTGGTCGTCAGCAATCAATATATGGTCTGGCCATCTCTTAGTTGCATATATATATATTGAACCTAGCATTTCAATTTAATTAAGTTAGAACTTAGAAGAAGCTTATGTGCTCAAAGAATAAATTGAATTTTTCTTTTGAAATTAAAAATTTAATTAGTACATGTATATTTTTCAAAAAGAAAAAAACAAAAAACAAAAAGATGGTCATAGAATTCTTCTTTGATACCAATTCGAGTAACTAATAGACTACTTCATCCATGACGTAAATGCTAGTCCCTACCTATTTTAATTTTTTGTTAAAAGAAATGACACATAATAGAGAGAGAGATAGAAGGTTTTGGGATTTGATTGCTCGATGTTGTTTGCAATTAAGAATGTAGGTAAATATGGACAAACTATATTCTATTCATGTTCATTCATAATCATCCAAAAAGTTCGATAGAAATTATATATTAATGGATATTAATTAAGGTAAACTTTCTTTTACGATGTTTCGTTGCACATTTTTTCTTGTTTGAAAAATTCTGTAAAGTTTTTAAACTCAAAAGTACCGTCAAAGCATGAAATCATATACTCCTTCCGTCCCATATTATTTGTTCATTTTTCCCCTAATAAAAGTGGACAGATAATATGAGACAGAGGGAGTAGTATATAGTTTTTATCTTTTTGAATAATCTTTTCATGGAATCCTTATTCTCTTGTTAAGAAAAAAAATATAGACGGCCTACTCTAAGATTGTAAATCGAAACTTTTCGACATCTTAAAGTGAAAAAAGAAAAAATAACAATCAACTGCTAGTATAATTAGAGTTTTTGGATTGACAGAAGATCGTCTTGATAGAAATTTGTGAAGATTCGAATTTAAATACCTTAAATTTGTACTACTTTAACTAATTTATTTGACATTGCTAATATTTATATATCATTCGCTTCATTCAATCAAATTAAGTTTGTTAATTACCATAAATCAGGTGGCTAAATGGAATATATGCCACCGTCTTTTTTCAAATGAATTGCAATTATTAAATAATTAAAGATTACATATCATATGCATCGACCTAAGTGAAATTTTAACTTATTTTATTTTAATATCAGCATCCCAATGATTAATTATAATATCATAGATCACATATATTATTGCATTTAATTAACAGAACCACTTCTTTAAAAGCTTTACATTGTCAGCACATTTTAATATATGATGAGATCAAGAACGTTATACCAAGTTACCAACTCATATCTTCCAAACTATAATATTATTAATTAACTAAGTGTCTCTCCTAATAGCTTAATATATTCTAAAACTAAAACTCCCATAAAAGAGGAAATTAGTATATTAATTCAATAATTATGGTTTATTCAATATCATGTATGACTTCGTTAAATACATTTGTTGAGATGGTTTTAACTTATATGTTTCCGATTAGATAGGGATTAACTTAGCTTTAGTATAAGTCAATATATAAGAGTATAAGACTTGGACACGCCCTTAGTTTTTTAAAAAAAAAATCTTAAAAGTAAATTGCAATTTAAGAGTGCAAAATAATTAGTAGAAATTTCATCATAGTTGCCAATGCAAAAATTTTAAACAAACTATATAACAATGTCAATATAATATATTGAACAAAATCAATATACAATGAGACTTTAATCTTAAATATCAAAAAGTATACACCAATTGATTGAACTAAATGCTCGGGTGCATAATTTAAATCATGGCTATGTAAATGTAATTATATATGATTTTCATGTTTAGCTAGGGTCGAGGTTTTGTCATTATGTAGCTTCAATGGCCGAAAGACTTTGTTTTGATACGTATATTTATTTTTTAATGAACCAATTAAGTTGCTCATGATTGGTTAGGTAATGAGATAGTTGGGGTAGGAGGAAAGTTGGAACTCATTAGGTATGACCCAGCTTTAGCCAAAAGGATAGACAGCAGCCTCGTAACAAATCTCCATCGTCTGCTTCTAATCCCCAACTGTAATATGTAACCACTCTCCGGCTATTTGGAACTCAATTATGAAATGAAAATGGAACTCAACTAGGATTAGGTACATTGTATTTTTTAAATTAAGCACCCATTTTGTTAAGAAAGAGAATGCATTATTTGTTGATAGAATTGAACATTTAATTTTAGAGTGATGATTTTATAGACTCGAGGTCGTGGGAGTTACCATGCAATCGAGATTAAATCACACATATAATCATATATTCATTCTAAAACCCTACCATAATCCAGGTTTAGAAGTCCATATATCTACCCATAAAATAAATAAAAAAATTTATTTGGAGCTAAACTTCATATTAAAATCGTATCTTAATTATTAACGTCCTTAATTGAACAAAAGAAAAAAGTATTTGATACAAAACTTTATTTTAAAATTCTACCTCAAAATTTTATTCTTTTTTTTAAAAAAATTGCACATTCCAAACTAAAATTCATTTAGAATACTAAATGGGTAAACTTGAATTTAGAATGAATATATGATTATATGTATGATTTAGCCTTGATTACATGGTAACTCTCACGGACTCGAGTCTATATGATCACCACTTTTAATTTTAACACCAAGTCACCGGCCCTTTAAAAGACATGAAGTACTAAAATTAAATGGTATCAATACAATATTGAGTATTCTTTAAAATTTGAGTGTATAATTAAATATAAAACGTAAAAATTCCTTTAGAAGATTTATAAATAAGAAACTCATATAAGATCTGAATCCGAAATCGTGACCTACAAAAAGTGAACGAGATGGTAGAAAACATGCCAAAATTGTTAGATTTGGAAATCACAAGGAGAGGAATCCATCCCCATATGGCTAGCCCATGCCTTATTTAAAATCATCCATAAAATCTATTTCTACAAATTTTGAGAGAATGGGTATTCTATTCTCGAGCTCTAGATGATATTGATGAAAACATTATTTAAAAAGGGTAAAGAAAATAAAATAATAGCCGTCAAAAGCATGTAAAAACCCTTGACCTCCCTATTTTAAGCAAAAATCCTGAAACTAGGGAGAAATGTCTTTAAATGTAATGCAAATTGACAAGCAATTAGCCATGTGATGTGTCCTTCCTTGTAGGTTCAACATTATCTGGAAACAGGAACATCCAGCAAATTCATGGATCCCAGTTCCCTTGCATCAATCCTTTCAATGCTTACCTTACCCTAGATATATATATTACATCAAACATGGCACGATGCCAAGATTTCCTTTTTCATTTTGTGTTGCTGTTTTTTTTTTTTAATATATGTCACAAGATATATATGCATTGGCAATTCCTATATGATTCCTTTTGGAAAATACCCAGAAAAAAAAAATCAAATGATTGTGTGATTTCTAAAATCATCCTTATCACGCTTGAGAATTTGGATTCAAATAGTTGCTATATATGTTGAGTAGATTTGATCAATCTCATTACCTTGGTGAGATGGTAAGGGTCTTTATCTCGCAAAGGTGAGAATGTAAGTTTATAATCCAAAAACATTTTTTATTGGAAGGACTTTAATTTGTTACATTCTAGGTACTCTGGGTACCGGAGGAATTAGTCTCGACTCTTGACTCACTAAAATCTAGAGACTCTTTATATCACAAATTTGATCAATCTCATTAATTATTATCAAATTAAAAAAGAAAATAGAAAACAAGTAAATAATCTTATCAGCAGCTCACATCCTCCTTCTTTCTCAGTCTCCTCCTTTGAAGATTTTGTTTCCTCATCCTCCTCCTGACTCTTTTGTCAAGGGGGAGGAGGAGCCTGATCCTTTTTTACTTTTATTTTAGAATAAAGTCCCCAGATCTATTGATCTGTTAACTGTTGGGTTTAGTCAGTTTTTTGAGTTCAGTTCAGTTTTCTGAGTTAGTTTGAGTCTGAGTCCGAGTCTGGTTTTTTTGTCCAGTTTTTAGTTTGCAATAGATTGAAAATAGTTTGTCTTTGTCTTTATGGTTTTTCTTTCTGAACAAAGGATGGGTGCTGATGATCCTCGAATCAGCCACTTTTTAATCGTTGTTGAAAGCTTTTTCTTGGATTCACCGAGAAGTAAAAGCAATCAAAATTGAAATCACAATCAAATAATCTTGTTCAAAAAATACTTTTGTCATCGAATGAAACAACAAAATTAAATGATCGAAAAGTCCAATGTTCTTTGAGACGTAAGATGACATATACGTGAGGGAAATAATCTCTCTTGGAAAAATCGTTGCCCTTGTTGGGTTGTGTCATTTTCATTTTCATAATTTGCCAATTTGAAGAAAAAGATACTTCTCCTTTTAGTAATGTTTTCTTTTCCTTTTTCTTTTAGTAAAGTGAAGGATTAGTACAAAGACTCTTAACAAAAACTTTTTTGTCAATTAAAAATGTTGTAAACTTTGTTGATGAAATCAATGGGCACCTCCTTAATTAAAAACCTGACTTTTCTTCTTTCAAATGTATATAAGCAAAATCAGCACTGCCATTCTGTCAACATTTCACATGATAATGCTCTAATAGTTGGACTTATGACTTTGATTTCTTTGATTTTGGGTAAAAAAACATTTCACTATCCATCAAGTAATCAATGAGTTGATTAATTTGGTCTTAATTATATTACTAAAGTTGTTCTTCATTTTCTGTCTATTTTTTAACCTACATCTACCATTAATTAATTGTTCCATATATATCCTTTGACTTTCAAAGTTTCAACCAAAAATATATGGTAGTAAGTAATAGTTTATTTTTACCAAAAAAAAAGTGATAGTTTATTTATAGTCTTAATGAACATGTATTAATCAATTTTAGTATATGATGTTACATTTACCTGTTAGGTATGACCCATTCTTTTTTTTTTTCATTTGAACCAACCCAGTACATCTTGTACCTTGATACGGCAACACACAGCGGCGGAACTACACTATGAGTAGGGGTAGCCATGACTACCCCAAAGCAATAAAATATATATAGAAAAAGTTTTAAAAATTAGAAATTGCTACCCTTAGAAAAATTTTATGACTACCCCAAAGAATTTTTGGTTAAGAAAAAAGTATATGAATGGTCAAAATCTAAAGATAAAATCTAAAGGGAATGGTTAAAATCACATGATCTTGTTTAATCAGCAGCTATATTGTTTCTGATAAGATATCTGTAGTTTTTCATTATATATTAATTGTTTCTTATAAGACGTTGATAGATAATTAACATTATTTTGGATATCCCAATATTTGTTTTCTGGTTCCGCCCCTGGTAACACAAGAAGAATAACTATAATTAAGTAAATAAATTTCAAATTAATTCACAACGAGACGGGTAGCTCGCGCTGGCACGTCGAGCGTTTTGAAATTTGAATTGTTAAAAAGTTACTTTTATATGAATTGTCTTAATTTTGGTGTAGTTTAGTGTTGTTGAGGAGTAGGAATCGTTTGGTAATGTAAAGGAGTAGGAAAAGTTGAGTACCAAATTTTTAATGCAATGTAAATTGATTGATGTGAGTTATACTCTACAGTGAGTAAAATTTAAAGAGGAAGTCTTAAGACGAATTTGATTTTGTTAAAAATAAAAGTTGGTTCCATATGAGCTGTTGTAGTTTGATGTCAAATTATTAAGGAGAATTCTTTACTACACCCATGGTGTTAAATACAGGTATCGACGGATATATCGAACGGATATATCGACGGATATATCGAGATATCAATGAAATTCAAATATAAGTGGTCCAAAATGCACTAAAACGACGTATATTTATAGTAAACGTTTGAATTTTGCTTTGAAATTTTGACCAATTCTTATTTACATATTTCCACATGTTTTAGAATCAAGATATGATAAATAGAGTATATGTAGACATTTTTTTTAATTTTTTTTTTTAATTTTTTGTACTGCGAAAAGTGTATGTAATATGTATAAATCAACTATACTAATTTAAACACACATTTATTTTATCTCCAAAATGATGATTACCAAATTAACCACTTCATTAAATGTAAAAAATTATATGATTTCTTTTCTGAAGCAAGAAAGTACTATATCATATTTATAAATGCATTATTTTACATTATTTTAGTTACAAAAACACAATCCAAAGCACAAATACAACCTCAGTACCACATTGAATTTCTTGGAGGCTCAAAATCACTACTACCGTAGTTACCACTGCTATGACTTCTACTAGGCATGGATGTATCATCTCCCCCGGGGGCAGTAATCCAGTTAAAATATTCAAGCCATGACATATAAGGTTTATAAACCGCCATATAATTGTGCACATATTCCAAATATGCCTCTTGACTAATTCTTGTTAGCCATCCAATAAGTGATTGGCCTTCTAGCGAAAGACGAAAATGGTAATTCATACATGTCAAGAATCTTCCTATTATTGAGATGACCAAAACCCAGACTTAATTGAAACAGATATTTAACTACAATGTGACTTTTAACTTTCAACAAAGCTTTGGGCAAAAATAAAAAATGACATAGAAGTGTTGTGTCAAATACCAACACTTAAACGAAAATTATCGAGAAACCCGGGTCTATCTCAAACCAAATCACTTAAACGAAACAATTATTTGTATTACTATTACCACAATTTTGTATAAATGACTTCAATTGCTAATATTTTTGAAAAAAAACCCATTCTTCATCGAAATGTCGCTTATATTTTCAATCCTAAATGTAAAAACGAAAAAAAATATTTAATTTAATATGGATTTTTACGGATATTTATGGATATATCGAGATTTATCGAGATATCGATAAATATCGACGGATACACGGATATATCGACGGATATTCCGTGACATTGAAATTTTTATGGATATTTATATCGAGGGGTACAGATATCGGATATATCGACGGATATATCGAGGTATCGACGGATATTTAATTCCATGACTACACCATAAGAAAGCTAACTCCAATTCTTAGATTAGACTTTAAAAAAGCTAAATTCTATCATTTTTGTCCAATTTGCAAATAAAAAAATTCACTTCGATTTGTACTGCAATTCTTCACTCAACATAAAATGCAAATAGTCTAATAACAATAATGAAACTCCAATCACATACAATCCAACTTAAATAAAATGTATTTCAACAAAACAGTAAAAGCAGTAAATTTAAATTTTGTTTCTCGTTAAAAAAGTATGTTAATTAATCAAGAGAAAGAATTGCTATAATAAAGGTAAGATGAGAATAGATGGGTATTGAATAGTTAAAAGAATGAAACGTCCTGTTCTGTAATTAGATTTCAAGAATGAAATCTGGAAGATTTTATTATGAATAATTTCCAATAAACTAAAACGGTTCTCAAAAAATGGAATAACAACAATGAATATCTGAAAAGTTGATTTTATTTCGAGTTAATGGTTTGGTTTTATAATTCTTTTAATTAAGTGTTAATTAATGGTTTGTAAAAAATTACTAAAACGGGAGTACGGGACGATAAGGTTTCATCAAATTAAAAGTTGGAAGGACTGTTAAGTAATTTCACGTTGCTACAAAAATAATATGTAGTATATATGTAGGCTGATGTCATCAGTAGGCTTGAATATTGAGAAGTATAATTAACTTTTAATCATTTTTTTTTTCTAATCTTATTGTGTAATCAAAAAAATGAGGATGAAGGGGAATAATTAGATATTAATTAGCTATTATTCCCTTTTAATCATATTGAATTTATTCATTATTAATTAACTATTAATTAGATATTAATTAGATATATTATAATGATGGTTAAGGAGGGGCTTTAAATTAATATGTTAGATGTGAGAAATTACCAAAATTGGGCGATAAGGTGGCACCATGTTAAAAGTTAAAAGGGCTTGTTAGTAATTTCCATAGGGGACAAAAATAATATATAGTATATATACATATTTTTTAAATAATTTATTAAATCCATATTTATATATATCCATTTTCACATAATAATTTATTTTAAATCTAATTATTTCTTTCAAATTCAATCTTATGTATACAAGTCTTTTCAAGATCCCTTACTTACATTGAGCTTTATTAATTTTTCAATTAATTGTGTTGGACACAAAATAAAGAGAAGTTATGTCAATACCTATTTCTCACCCAAGACTTTAAAGGACAAGATATTTTTACTTGATTAAGGTGGATGTATCTGTACATTATGATGGAGGTACCATCCTTATTTGGTTATAGATGTCCACCCTCAATTGATTAACTCATTAAAGTGTCCACGAACCATAGCCAATAAATTACGGGAAACAAAAGTCCTTTTTAAGTTTAATGTGTAGAAAATGTTGTGTTTGAGCACAAGTTGTTGGCTTAGTGGCCAGGCTGCTGCTCATCCAGACTTGTGGTAGGGATTCGAATCCCTGCCTATATGTTGTCCCTAAGCCTTAACCTTGTAAATATTACCACTCAACGTGCAAAAAAAAAAAATAATAAATAAATATTGTGTCTACCTTAAAAAATTTTTTTCATGGATCCGCTACTGCATCGACCCATATTTATCTTATGTATTACTATGTAATAGCTAGAGGGCTCGAGGGGGTGGGTACGCCTGGACGGTAAGCAATAATAATTAGCTATTAATTAATTAATTAATTAAAGAGAAAAGTCGGTCAAAACCCTGCTAATTTTATTTCCAAAAATCAAGAAGAACAAAAAAACATGCCTTCCCTAAATTTCTAAGCTGCCCTTTTATTTCTATGGGCTTCGCCACCCAAAGCCAAGCCGCCATGAAAAAAGGCAAAGGGGAAGGGCCCTTACCCTTTATATGAGCAGCCGTCCTCAAGCTTCTAGATGATCCATCAAACTTGATTTCTAGCAAAAATCTACTATATATATATTTATATAGTTAAAAGAATCTTCGATAAAATGACAAATGAACACTAACCTTTTTCTTTTGATAAATTTTTTTTTAAAAAAATGATACCCTTTCTAAGCAATAGGACAACTATATGGTAGCAAAATTGAATAGCATTTCATTTAAATTGTTAAGTATAGATTAATGGCTAAACAACAATATCTTTTTGAGTGAATGTTGGCAATTTAATACTAAAAAATTTCAAAAGAAATAGGAGAACCATATAGCAAAATTGAATAGCATTTCATTTAAATTGTTAAGTTTCTTTTGAAGATTTAAATATATGAAAACTATAGTTATTACTTATTAGATTAATGTGGCTTAAAAACAATGTCTTTTTGAACGAATGTTGGCAATTTAATTTAATACTAAAAAATGAAATTTGAATACAATTACTACTTTACTAGCTTATATACTATATATACTATTCCCATGATTTTCTTGGGATGTAGCCATGGGAAATTAAAAATAAAAAATCAGTATAAAAAGAAGAGCATGAATTGAGTTTCATTGCTCCATGTAATGTTAAAAGTAGTATAGTGTGCTGCCAAAAGTTTTCTAGAAGATGAAATAAGAAATGAATTTCACAATTCCCATTTGGAAAAATTCAAATCTATAAAGAGAGTGGGAAAAGAGTGGGGGGACCCTTTGATCTTTTCTGGCCTACTACTTTTATCTTTTTTTTGTTTAATTACAGATTAATTAAAAGATTATACACTTTGTCTATTTGTAGCAACATTAATTAATCATCATATAATTAAGTTTATTCGAAATTCGAATAGTATGCTTTTTTTTTTTAAATTGGGATTTTGTTTATGGTGTTGGGAAAGGAACAAAGAACAATCAAACAAACACAAGCAGTCGTTTTAGGACTTTTTTCCTTTTCTTTTCTTTTTAAAATTGTGTAGGCCTAAATAGTTTATGGACTTGTCACGCCAAAAAATAGTTTATGGACTTAAATTCATTATGGGCCTATTTTTATGTCCAGAGATTTGTGCAGAATTGGAGAAGTTGATCCATTTTAAATGACTCAAACCAAACGGGAGGTTACATTCAGGCCCAATCTTTATCGTAATTTAAATTTGGTTTGGATATTTCTTTGAATTTCCCCAAAAAGTAATGCTACTTTCACTATAAAATTACCAAAAAGAAACCTATGTTCAACACGTGATTTCATGATTAGTGCATAATTTTTCACTTAAAAAATATAAGTAGTACTATTTGAATCTTTTCTTCTCAAATTAAAAGGTTTTATATTGGAATTTTTCCCCATATCTTCATGTTAGTGGAATCAATGCCAAATATGTACGAATATTGTTCAAAATTGAAATAAATATCAACGTGGCATCTATATATTAGTAAATTGTTTAACAAAGAGTAAGGTCAAGGAGATAAACTCATAAAAGTATACAATTAGTGAAAACAAAAGTTTACGGCTCCTTCACTTACACGATATGTCACATTTAAGCTGCTGTATGACTTGTGATCACACCGTGCTGAATTAAGTTTCTCTTATTTTTAAGACAACTTTTTTGTTAGTTGTGTTATGTGGATACATAAAAGAACGAAAAGTAGTTATTTTTGCTCACTGATAAGAGAGAACAACAACAGTGGCTTTAAACTGCTTAAACTCTCACCGATGAAAAAACATGCTGTTATCAAAGGAAAAACTTAGTAGATGGTTTCTTAAAAAAAAAAATTCCTCATGCATAAAAAGTTTCGACACCTTAGATCTTTAGGCAAAGACTTGGTAGAAATATCATTTTCCAATTGAGGAACACAAAAATATAATCCACAAAACTTGTAGTCTCCAAACAACAATAATGCTAAGCCAAATCACCCATTTCACAAATCCTTAAACCAAAAGCTCGTTGACCTTTTTTATGAAGATTTTTTTTTGGCCGAAATGAAAGCTTGTTGACTATCTTAAATATATGGATTAATTAAGCATGAAAACAATCAAGTCTGGCTTAGGATTAGGAAAGGAAATCTTCAAAAAGGATGAAGTTGCAAACATTTCGGAAGTCAATGGGTCATTAAAGAGAAAAGAGAAAAGTTTGAGGCAATAACGGACAACAGTAAGACATAATTACAGGGACTTCCCGACAAAATAATTCCCATGATCTAAGCCCCCACAATCCCACATTCGAAAAAATCGACCGTTGGGGCCCGTTCCCAGACAACCAACGGTTACCATTCAAAACCTTAACTCCCTCCCCTTCTCCTTCTCTATCTCTGTCTTTCTCTTCTCTTTTCCTTTTTTCTTAACCAACTGAAAAAACAAAGATAAACATTCCCAGGAAAAATGGGTTGTGTTTCTTCAAAACTTGTCAAAAAAGAAATCAAACGAGACATTCTACTCAACAATGGCGGCGACTACATCAACCACGTGGTTTCTCTCAAGTCCAGCACTTATGGCGTCCTTAAACTCGACAACGAACTTCAGCAACAACAACAACAACAACAAAAAACAGAGGAAGAAGAAATTGTTGTTTCAGAGACAAAGAAAGTTCAGAATTCGCCTTCTCGTGAAGAACCAGAGGTAATCAATGCTTGGGAACTAATGGAAGATCTTGAAGAAGATGGGTTTGTCAAAAGAAGTCCGAAATCGCGCGGTTTGTTCAAAGGGGAAAAAGAAGTGAGGAGTCCATTGAAGTTCTTGAATCAGATTGGTTCGCCATTGAAAATGAAGAGATTTGGTGGTGGGAAAGAGAATAAGGGAAGAGTGAACAATGGGAAGTCTGATTTCAGTCCGAAATCGATTCTGAGAGTGAACAATTCCTTGAAGTTGAGTTATCCAGTAAAAAGCACAAGAGCTTTGGGATTTGAAGGCGGCGATTCGGGGTTTTCGTCACGGCGGCGGAGTTTCAGTCCCCTGTTTGATCCAGAGCTCGTTGCTTTGTACGAGAAAGAGTTGTCAGAAGAAGAGGAACAAATCAAGAGGATAATTTCCCCAGAACCAGAAATCAGAAAATCAAAGAAATCCCATGAATCCACCGCTATTCTTCAACTTTTCCAGGAAAAATGCCCTCCTGGTGGGGAAAATGCAGTTGTGATTTACACTACAACATTGAGAGGAATTAGGAAGACTTTTGAAGAATGCAACAGTGTCAGATCCATCATTGAATCCTACCATATCCACATTTTAGAGCGAGACATTTCGATGGATTCGGGGTATAAGGAAGAGTTAAGGAAGCTGACAGAAACAAAAGAAGTGAAAGTTCCACTGGTTTTTGTGAAAGGAAGGTCGATTGGTGGAGTTGAAGAGATTGTGAAGTTAGAAGAGGAAGGGAAACTGGAATTCTTGTTTGATGGAATTCCGAGGGCAATTCGAGTTTGCCAAGGATGTGGAGGGGTGAGATTTGTTATGTGTAAGGAATGTAATGGAAGCTGCAAAGTTTTAGATGGAACACAGAAGAAGAAAATGAGATGTGGTGAGTGCAATGAAAATGGTTTGATACAATGTCCTATTTGTTGTTAATATAGCTGAAAAATTCTTTTAACCCTCTTTGATTTATATTAGATTATGGGATTTCCACTAGGCTTTTGGGGTATTTGTTTGGGATTTCTTGAAGAAGTGGGATTTCCATTTTCCACTAGGTTTTCTTTTTTCTTTTTTTCTTATTCTGGGAATTGGGGTTCTAAAGTGGGTTTTAGATTCCTCTGTTTGCTGATGTTTCTTCTGATTGCCCTCCCATGTAAACAATTGGTTGTTTGATTTATTAATGTCTACTACATTTTAACTGATATATGTCTTTTCTCTTACATTTATTTTTACTGGATTCTATTCATGCTTTTATTTTTTGGGGCCTGAAATATGTGACAGCATGCTGTTACCTTGCTGCAGCAGTCTCTTGCTTAAACTTGAACAATTTTTGTTAGAATTAGAACTATATCTGAATAGTTTCATTACAGAAGACTGGAATCTAACTTCTAATTACTAAGGAAAAAGCTTAAAACCACTTACTCAAACCAAAAATCTCTTCATCTTGAATTGGCCCTTATGAAATCCATGAAAAACCTTGCAGCATAGGAATACCATCATCATATATACAGGCTGCTGCAACCTTTTGCATCCAAATTCTGTAATTTGATTAGTTTGCTACTATGAATTGTGTTGCAGAATAGGTATTGTTTTGCTAGGTGTTGGATCTGCAGCATAAATGTTTGTTGCTAAGTAATTAGAGATTAAATTGCAGCAAGAAAGATTTGCCCCAAATTCATGGCTTATAGTTCAGCAGAATCAGCACACATTGCATTATAGAAAGGTATTCTGCAAATATCATATATAAACATATGCAAAAACCCCAAATTCAAAACAAAAACTATATGAAATAGAAAGAATTATAAATCAGATCAGTTTCTATTGATAATTGGATATACTTGTTCAAAATATGTAAAAAGCATAACAAGAAAACCAGCTAATGACCCCAAATAAGTTCAGAAAAGTTAATGATCCCCAAATGACCATATCAATCTCAAAACCAACTAATTTCATCATTCCTCTTCCCCATGGGAGGGAAAACAGTCATGCTGCAGATTTGTGAGATCAGAGGCGGTATCTTTACACGAGCACGAACCATTCCCCTCCATAATTTGGTCAAACCTTCGGCAAAGAATTGGCAGCACAACTTCAGGCCAGTGACGAAGATTCTCAACCATATCTAATCCATGGTCACCCCAAATAAATTCAATGGTCCTACAATTAGTTGCAGTCAAGTAACTGTTCACAACATCTGCAATGTTGGGATTCTTGATTTCACCCTCTCTTATAACTCTATACAATTCTTTTAATTTCCTTCCAGTGGAATGAAACCTTGAAACAGCCATGTCTTTCTCAAACAATTCATCTTCAAAGCTGCTTAAATTGTCCTTGTTCTCGTACTTGTTTTCCTTGTTACCCTCGCAGCAAGCCACAGGTTTGGAATATAAGCAAAAATTCAGCACTTCAGAATCACCAGGATCGTTGCTTCTACTAATTTGGTCTGAAACTTTCTTGGAAAGCAAGTTATAACTTGGGGTCAACTCAATATCATCAAGCCAATCGTTTATGATAATTGTATCTGATGATGAGGAAGACGACGAAGATGCTTGATCAGTTGAAGTGTCTGTGTCAATCAAATTCAAAGCCTCAATAAACTGATTCGTAATAATATCTGGGAACATATCATTCACCTTTATCTTCATATCCACTTTCGAGATTTTCCCATCGCCATAATCTAATAGACATAGCAACAATTCCTTAAATTCTTCCAAATTGAATTCCTTTCTAACCCTTCCACAAAAATCGGATACTTTTTTCTTGATTTCATCCAAGATTTCGTCAGATTCAGGATCTGATACTTTTTTCTTTTTCTTGATTTCATCCAAGATTTCGTCAGATTCAGGATTTGAGAGAGTACAATTTGCTAACATCGACTCTATTGTCACCTTGTTGTTGCCGATTGCCTCCTTGTTGTTGTCGTCTTCATCGATGGTTTCTATACTTGACCCTTCGCTATCGACATAGAAGAGATGAAGAAACTCTCGAACGAATTCAGGGTAACTCTTAAACAACTCTGCCACCTTGTTATTCAAACAAGGTGTATTGATCCTTCCATCGCCATAGCAATTAAGGTATTGCAAAAAGCGATCGAATAAACTGTAGCTGACCTTTTCTCTTAATTTTTGACAAAAACCCTCCATCTCTAGAAGACCCAAATCACGGTTTAAAGAACTGCCTTCGTCGCTGTTATCTTTTATCTCTCGTTTTAAAGAACTGCCTTATATAATGAGCTTCATTGTATTTTCCTAATCTCGTAATCGGTTCCTAATCGTAATCGGAGTTAATCTCCTAGTTAAGGGCTTAAATAATGAGCTTCATTGTATTTTCCTAATCCTAATCGTTATAGGAGTTGGTCTAGACTCTAGTCAGGGGCATATGGGGCGCGGGGCCTTTGGGCCCTTAATCGCCCAAACCCTATTGAAAATGAGATTTTTTTTTATTTGGCCCCCTTATACTACAACAAATTTTATTACTTGTATATTACATTTATTTATATGATTTTTATCTTTTATTATAAGTAGGTTTTGCCCGTGCGCTACGCTGCGCGGGTGATACTATGGTCAGGTTATATATATACATTAATACATATGAACGTCAACTTCACTGAATCTATCAAAATGGCCATGAATTTATCAAAATGGGCATAGTCTCGTAGGTGGGAATGTAAACTAATTACCTAAAAAGATATTTAGTGCTAACACACAGCATTATACTTTGCCTATATCAGACAATAACTCAGGAAGAGTGATGGTTTTGTCTATGGCAATGAAACATATGTATTTGATACTGACCACATCAAAAACATGCTTTACATTAACATGGTTAGTTTAAAAACCTGAAATAAATGAGCCATGCAAAGCATACTAAACTTAAGGTTTATTTTTTTTATTTGGCAAACTGAATGATAAAAAATCTATTAACATAACTACTCTTATTTTTGAGATTACTCATGGTCATATATATGGTGCTTCTTTTCCAGTCGAAATTGATATGTACTGAACCTTTTCTCTGGAACTGTTTTCTTCTCTCTACAAAAGAACAAACAAATAATATTATATAATTCACATTTGAAATGTTAGAAATAATCTGAAACAGAAGAGTTCAACAAATTAGGTGTTTGCCTCTCAAAAAAACAAATTAGGCGTTTGTCAGAGACATCACGAAACAGTAATAGCAAGACTTTAAAACGGAATGAAACCAATAACAACAAAAATTGAAAACAAAATTCAAAGGGAGTAACAGGGAAATATTTACCAACCTCAGTTCTAGGTATCACAACATCTAATCAATTGGAAATTGATACCCTTGCATACAACAGATTATCAACGTTCTATAATATAGAAGCAAATATTATTTCCCTACAACTACAACAGATTATCAACGTTCAAGAATAAGCAAATATTACCAAATGGCTTGGTGTTGTGTGGTCCATGAACTTAGATATTTAGGCTATATCCAATCAATTGTTTATACTAATTACCATTGAAGAAGAATAGTAATTCTTAACTGATATCAGAAGCAAATGTCTCAGCATATAATCAATTGGAAATTGACTTAAGATTATTTAAAAATTCAAACCCCAAGTACAAAAGTTCCTACAATAATCGAAATCTTTAAAAATCAAAAAACAAAAAATCAAATAAAAGTAGAAAATTTTCATAAAAATTGAGAACTTGAGAGAAAAAGATTGTGGGCAATTACATAATAAGGAAAACTAACCTTAGAGCTTCTGGATCTTCCTTAAGTGCCTACAGACATCCAGAATTGGTTGTCAAGTCTGCAACATTCTTCTCCCATCTTCACTCTTAAAGAGTATCCACTACTTTCTTGTGGTTGTTTTGTTTGTATGAATATTCAGTTAATGGACTTTTGACTTTAACATGGGTGCTTGGAGCTTCTTCAGATATCTCATCAATGACCACTTTTATGAAATAATGAGTAAAGAAAAGTGTAAATAGCTTAAATGAAAGAAATATAGGAGAGGCAGTAGCCATAAGGATATGCAAAAGTGATTATGTAAACTTACCTCAAGGTGCCTGAGGATTGCCTTCTCCAGCCAATATAAACTCTGCATCCCTGCACCGATGATGACCAAAAAGGTGAAACCTAAATTAAAATAAAAAAATTCTGATAAGGAGCAACATGGAAGGCATCTCCAATCAAGCTCTATTAAATATCTAATACCCAAATACTTGAGAATGAAAACAATTTCAATTCTAGATAATGAAAAAACAAAAACAAACAAACAATCGGAACCAACTTGGGTTTTGGCAGTCCATCGACCCTCTGACAATTTCAATACAAATTCTCTCTTTGAATCTAAATAACCGATATATTAAGAGAAATTAAAAAAAAAGGTTTTTTTTTTCTCGTCTTTCTTTCTTTCCGATTCCCAAACATGTATCTACTTTCTTCCTTTGAAGGAAGTCCAGGAAAAAGAAAAAAGTAGTAGCAAAAGGAGAAAGAAAAGCCATGTTAAAAAAGAAAAAAGAAAAGGAAGTAAGGAGGATGAGGAAGAGAGATACATGAGAGAAGAGACTGGAAAGAAGAAGAAAAATCGAGAGAATGGGAGATTGGGAGTGAGAGCAGAGCCGGAGAGGGACAGAAAATGGTGGGAGACTCTGGAATGTTCTTCACCAATAAGGGCCGGTAATAATTAAAAAGGAATTAAATAGTATTCATTAGTTGGCTTGAACGTAATTGTAGAGCAAGAAATTTTGGCCAATCAGAAATTTCCTACAAATTTCTTTTGAGAATTTATCCTTAAATTTATTGGATATTTTCTTAGGAAAAATGGTAGATAAATATGACACATGGTCTAACCAATTAAATTTCAATGTTCAATGGTTTGACCAATCAAAATTAAGTTGTGAGTCATCACCTTTTATCTCTAATTAAATTGAGATAATTGGTAAATAAATTGCATCATCTGGCCAATCAAATCTCAAGGTTTCAAGCATTATTCAATCAGAATTCACTGTTGTGTCATCTTATTTATCTCTAATTAAAATTAATTGTTTAGAGATAAATAACAAGGAGAAATTAAGTTATCTTGAAACTCTCCATCCCCCACTATAAATACCAAGCTCCAAAGTCATTTTCAACACACACAAATTAGAAAGCAGAAAGGCTCTGAAGCAGAAAAGCTCTGAAGCAGAAAAGCTCTGAAGTATTTCAGATGTTCTTATTCTGATCTTCACCAAAGCTTAAGAAGATTGAAAGAAGATCCATATATGTAGAGTATTCTTCTTTCAAAGAAGATCCAATTATTGCAGAATCACTGAAGACCCAGTTATTGGGAAATTATTGAAAGAAGATCCACGTATGTGGAGGATTCTTCTTTCAAATTATCAAAGATTTGCAAAAACTCGCTTTCAAGAATTTATTTTTCGATCTTCATCAACATATCTGAAGAAGATTAAATTTGTTTGTTCAAGATCAAGTCGTCAAGACCCTTAAGTCAAATTATCATCAATTCGAGATCAAGTCATCAACGACCCTCGAATCAAATCAAATTCCAAAGTTATCAATTCAAGATTAAGTCATTCAACTCTGGAATCAAATCAAATCAAACTCTCAAATTATCATCAAGTTCCAGATCAAGTCATTCGACCCTTGAAGCAAATCTTGAAGTATAATTTTGCAAAGGAGAAAAATCAGAGGACAATTTCTTATTCTTAGAATTTCCAAAGATTGTACCTGCATCAATTTGATCAATCAATAAAATTTTTATTTGACTCCAATCTTTCTTGTCTTAATTTTAGACTTTGAAATTTTGTGTGTTACAGTAATATCTTAGTGAACCCATTAAAACCCAACAAAATTAAATACCGTGTTGACCAATAGAAAAATAAGCCGGATATATAAAAAGGAAAAATAAACACGTGTCGTTTATTCATACAATAAAAAATGGATTAAAAGACAGAAATACCCCCGCCTAACAGTGCCTCAAATTAACCATAAATCAAAGAAGTAATTCCTATTAGTCCTAATAAGTCTTTTTAACTTCACAAATAGTTTGTGGTTTATTGATACTTAATTTTTTCTTTTGACGAGTATTGTTTATATTGAATGAATTGGTTTTTACATTGAACTAAAACCTATAATACTTACGTTTCCTTGATTAAAGTGATATGGCTTTAATTCTTAATACTTATTAAGGCCATGAGAAGACCAACGTCACATCTTGGCAAGTGGTTACTAGGGGCAACGCCACACCCTCTAGATTCAGGGTGAGTATTAGGTCGGTTTCGGTGCAGTCAATCGGTGACTGCTCGAAACTGACAAAATCGAATGGATTATTTTTTCTGGATTGCTAAACACCGCCCCATTTTTGCTATTCACCGCCCCATTTTTTACGTTTTTTTACGCTTTTGCCCTTTGCTTCATTTTCTAATCTTGAAACTATCACGAACGTAGAATAGCGTTAACGTGTTGTATTTTGATGACGATTTAAGAAAAATGAACGATAATGTGCCGTATTTTGATGACGATTTCAGAAAAATGCAATTTTTAATGAAATTTAGGACTGATGACCCGTGCCGTCCCAAGAGGGCGGCTTACCGTGGCGAAGCCGCCCCACTTGGGAGGCTCAACCACGGCAGAGCCGCCTCACTGGGGCGGCTTCACCATTAGCAGGCCGCCCCATTAGGGCGGCTTAGACAGGGCAGGCCGCCCCGGTGGGACGGCTCGGCTATTTTCTTTTTAAAAAATAATTATTATTTTTTAAAAAAAAAATTTGGTCTTGCCG
>AWWV01010037.1:0-59748 GCA_001974805.1 Corchorus capsularis | reverse complement strand
TTTGAAAATAAGATACCCTTGGTGGGTCCCATCTCCACCAACATAATTTTTTTTGGGCTTATTTATGAAATGACCCCATACTTTTCTACTTTATGTTATTTAGTCCTTTACAAATCGATTTAACGCTTTAGGAATTTTTTTTTCTATTTTTCCGATTAAGTTGATTCGGGTGTCTATAAAAAGGTGATTTCATGATTTACAATTTTCATAAATGACTCAAAAGCCAATTTTTATGTTTCAATTCAAAAAAATACTTTCGAAATCTAGTGATTTTATTGCCAATATATTAAATATCATATAATTTTCGATCTACAAGTCCGATTAATGTTATTCAAGTTTCAATTAAAAGGTTATTGCATAATCTACGACTTTCATGAAGGACCCGAAAGCTAAATTTGATATACGAGTTTATTAAGGGTTCAAAAGGGAATTTTTATGTTTCAAGATCCATTAACAAACATATACTTATTTGGATTATTTGATCAGAGTTGATCTCATTTCAAAAAGTTTTCATAGGTCAGAGTTGATCTCATTTTATGAAGTTTCCAGAGAGTTGATTTCATTTCATGAAGTTTCCAGAGGTCAGAGTTGATCTCATTTCAAAAAGTTTTCATAGGTCAGAGTTGATCTCATTTCAAGAAGTTTCCAACGATCAGAGTTGATCTCATTTCAAAAAGTTTTCATAGGTCAGAGTTGATCTCATTTCAAGAAGTTTTCCAACAATCAGAGTTGATCTCATTTCAAGAAGTTTTCAGACGTCAGAGTTGATCTCATTTCAAGACATTTCCAACGATCAGAGTTGATCTCATTCAAACAAGTTTCCGAAAGTCAGAGTTGATCTCATTTCAAGAAGTTTCCAACGATCAGAGTTGATCTCATTTCAAGAAGTTTTCCAACGATTAGAGTTGATCTCATTTTAAGAAGTTTTCCATGATCAGAGTTGATCTCATTTTAAGAAGTTTTCCATGATCAGAGTTAATCTCATTTCAATAAGTTTTCAAAGATCAGAGTTGATCTCCAAATTGATCTAGTGTGGTCATTTCAAAAAGTTTTCGATGATCAGAGTTGATCCAGTACGGTTAGTTAAGAAGTTCAAGATTGAAGTGAAGAGCAGAAAGAAGAAAAAGAGTTCATGCACAATGGTGTCTACGTCTTTGTGTACTTCCTATTCATCTAGAAATACGAAAAGAATGCTTTTACGTCTTTCAAGATTATTGTAAAGTCCACAAAGAGGGGTAGCTGTAGACACCGAAACTTGGGCTTAATTAATTTTGGGACAAGCCCATTATTTTTAGTCCAAGTTTAAGCTTATGTTGTAATTTCTTTTATGGATTTATGTAAGTAGGCTTATTTTTCTTCATGTAAATTGAATCCAAACCCAAAAAGGAAAATGACTCAATAGGTAGTATAAAAGGCTAAAGAAACCTAGGGTTTAGGAGGTCAGGTTTTAGGTTAAGAAAAATTGAAAAGGAACCGAAAATTCTCTGTAAAAAAAAAAAGCTTTGGCAGTCGTCAATTTATAAAAAAAGAAGGAAGAAAGAATCAAAGCAGTACGCTTCCCAAAATCTCCAATCCGTGGAAATTCTTCAACGTAATCCATTTTTATTCGGTTGGTAAAAATTCTTTTATTTTTGGCTCTTTTATTCTTATAGTATATATAATAATATATGGCAAATATACAATACCGTCAGTGGAGTTTAGCAGACTACACAAGCGGATCCTGAAGGGTGACATGTGTCCCTTAGGGACTAGATTGAAATATTTAAAACTTAAATAATTCAAAAAATGGATATGTGTCAACTCCACAACCCGTTTGTGGAGTCCAAGATTTACACCGTCGGTGTATTATATAATCACCCATAATATATTCCTTATATTGATTAATGAAATAATAATCTGTTTGTTGCGTTGTTCAATCGAATGCAGCAGCTATACTTTAATTTGTTTTGTCTACTTTTCGGTTTTAGTCTAGAATTTGGGTAACTAGTATGTAATTCTTTACGATTTGGTCACCTGTTCTCTTGTGCATAATTTCAGTTTCTATTTTAATTCAACCTGGTCCCTTTATTTGTTATGCCATACACATAAAGCCCAATAGTTTACCCCGTTTTCATGTAGGTACCTCATATTAGTTGAATTAGGTCCTATTTCTTTAATTTAGATTATTTTAGTCCTAGATATTTGATAGGATTTGAGATTTATGCGATTTGGTTACTGATTGTTTTAAATTTAGGGGTTTGCTATTTACCACCCCTTTTGCTAAATACCGCTCTCTTTTTATAATTTTTGACACTTTTGTCCTTTGTTCCATTTTGTAATATTTCAAATCCTCTGAAATCTCTAAAAATATGCTAATTACTAACGTGAAACAAGCCGAAAACTCCGGAAATGGACGATAACGTGGGTTGATGTAAAAAATATTGCGGCCTTGCCCATGGCGAGCCGCCCATTTTCTTTTTTTTTTTTTAAATTTTTTTTAATATTAATTAGTTTATTATTAGTTTTAATTAATTAATTAAAATTACTTAGTTTATTAGTTTATGTTTAATTAGTATCTAATTAGTTTATTATTAATTAGTATTTAATTAGTTTATGATTAAAATGAAGGAAAATGAATTTGAAGATTTGTTAAAAATGAAGTTTGAAGAAGTTGTTAGAAATGAAGTTTAGGGTTTGAAGGTTGAGAGTTTTAAGAAGTTGTTAGAAAGTTCAAAATATGAACAAAGGGCAAAAGTGTAAAAATGGGGCGGTATTTAGCAAAAGGGGGACGTTAAATAGCAATCCAGTAAATTTATTTGTTTGGGTATGCAACATGTTGTTTTTCATGTAATTAGGGGTCTGTTTAATTTTAATTCATGCAATTAGGGTTATAATTGTTTAAGTTAATGGTATAATTTCATAATAATTAACTTGGTATTAGTTTTAATTGTTGAATAATTGATTATATTTCAATTTTAATTAGAGTTAAGTTAACTTTAATTAGATTCAAATTAGGATTAGGTCATATGCATTCATGTTTAATTTATGCCTTTTAATTTATACATGTTATTTATTTAATTGTCATGCCACTAGATAACCAATAATCGTAGCCTTCCGAAGAAGGGGCTTTCACGAGTGATCGAATTTTCGGGGCTCGTTGAATGTCTCTGAGGATGAGAGGGTTCTTTCGAGATGCTTCGGAGTTCCGTGCATATATCTTGAAAAGAATTTTCAATAACCAAAGACTACATGAATTGGTCTAATAATCTGATTTTGCATTCATCATTTGCATACATGCATTAAAAAAGACCAAAAAGTTTTTTTTTTCTTTTATCTAGCTATTATCTTTACTATTATCTATTTTATTTATTTATTTTTTTATCTACCTATTTATTTAGTTATATATATATATCTAATTATCTTTTTATTCATCTATTACTTTTAATTATTTTTCTATTCGTATATTTATATATTTATCTATTACTTAATTATTTATTTATTTTAATAATTTCTTAGTAAGCAAGATTAGGATAAAATCAACCAATTTAATTTTGACCCACATAGAATCCGGTTAAATTAATGGTACCGTCACTTGACGGGCGTTTCAGGGTGCTAATCCTTCCCTGAACGTAATGGACTCCCGAACCTAGATTTAGGTTAGAAGATCAGACCAGTAGGCTTAGTTAGGTTTTTGCCAAGCATGAGACTTAACTAGATTTTAATGGTAAATAGGTGACTAATCACACCTAGAAATTGGTTAGTGGCGACTCCTGTTATCCAAGTCAGAGCGATAGGGTTCCCGGACCCGCACGTTACGACAATTGCAAAATCATGACAACTTATAGTGTCATTTGTAAGGTCATTGACAACTTCTGATGTCAATTTTAAGACCATTGACAACTTCTGGTGTCAATGGAGATTTATCATGACAAAGGTGTCATTTGGAGACTTTGAATAGTCTATGATGCCCACAGTCCCCTTATTGAACATGCTACCTTAGTGATAAGCGAGGAGGAAGCAGAACATTCTGTGACAATGTACTGTGACAATTCTGGCAGCTGGGATGTTACCAAACTTAGGTGCTTTCAGAACCTCTCGAGATCGTTTATTGTATTGGCTCAATGTGGGTTCTCACTGATAGTGACCAAGACGATTATTCTCTTTCTTGGAAACAGGAAGCAGACGGACATTTTTTCAGTGGCTTCGGCCTACAAGCTTCAGTTCTCTAGCTCTCTGTCAGTCCAGAGATCTTGGGCTCACGTTTGGGACTTACCGTGTCCTGCAAAACAAAGAATTTGCTTATGAATATTCAGAGAGTTTATAAATATGTCAATTATTGGTTATTCGGCAATGAGCAGTGCTCATGACATAAATAGTATTGACTCCTCACCAAACCAAGGAGGTAGTTTATCTGCGACAAAACTTTGCCATATTTGTCTCCATAGGAGCTTGGCATTTTATTAGTTAGTAATAAAAATTTCATGCCACAAATCTCTAATAATGAATTATATAACATAAATATATAATCAGAGATAGAATTATAAAATTTAGACCTTATTTTTGAATAGAGGACGCTGAAAAACCTTAGGAACTGGTTTTGTAGTGCCAAAAATCGGTCTGAAATCAACCGAACCGGTCGAGAGAAAATTCTTATCTGAACCGAGTCACTGGTCGAACCGACTGGATTGACTTGTGCAGAAAACAGCGCATGGCGCGTGAGAAACTTTGACCGGAAGGTGAGGGAGCGTCCAACCTCCGATTCAGGTGATTTTGGTGGCGTTGGAAAGATATCAATGAGGAGAATCCGGTGGTAAGGGAGGTGAGAAAAATTAACCATTGAAAAATTTCAGATCTCAGGTCAACTCTAAAACCTTTGACCGAAAGGTGTGATATGATACAATGTCGGAATAGGCTGAATTTTTGATATGTTACTCTCTAAGATATTCTGAATCTAATGGTGTGGGAGGTGAGAAAAAATGATGATGAATAAGGGACGAAAATTTTTCTAGAGCTTTCTCGTGCTGATAACGTGTTATAAAACTAATGAAGAACACAAGAGCACTAGTGAGAAAAGAGAGAGAATTCTATTATTTAAAGAGAGGAGAATACATAAATCTGAAGTGTGTATTGTATGAAAAATAGCTTAGGGGACTCCCTTTATATAGTGGAGTAAATCCCTGTACATTTAATTCTAATATGCTTGACTTGCAAGCAAAGTAATATCTAACGGTGGATAATGCTCCAGGGAACCTTTCAGTTAATCTCCTTGTAATCTTCCTTGATTCTCTCATTAATGCTTGATTCAATTTAAAACCCAAAGGGGCTTTAATATAGTTGGGCTTAGTGTGGTGTGGAGTCCATAATTCCATAACATAACTATTATTATTATTATCAATATATATTCCAACAATATAATTTGTTAATTACATCGTCTCATCTCATACTAATTAGATTACTAAATATAATAATTACTATTACTATTATTATCACGATGGGTCGCATGCAATGCATATGCAACATACGTGCAATGCACGTGCAACGTACGTGTAAGTGAGAAGCAAAAACAGTAAGAAGCAAGAAGCTTATAATTTGTTCAAAGTCACCTATAATAAATGGCATGGCTTTCCACCCTCTGTAGTTAATTTCAGGCTCATCATCTTTTTTCTCGTTCTTCTCCATTTTTCTTCTTCTTCCTTTTGTTTCCTCTCACTTCACTCTTGCTTGTTCTAAAAGACGACAACCTTATCATATATGTTGGAGGAAGCATGAAATAGAAAGTAATGATTTTATAAAAAGTAAAAGAGTGCAGAATAGGAACGAGCAGGGGATCAGATATTTTTCTGAAAATTTTCTCCAATTGCTCCAGCAGATCATTACAATTTATACTACTCTTGCCATTACACCAAACGATAGGTCTCAGAGGTTTCTAGCCATTGGTTTCATCTCATCTACCTAATGTTCGTTAAAATTTTTTTTGGCAATATTATAGAGTTTGGTTTTATGATTTTATCTAGTTATAGAGCCTTCTAGCAATTGGCAACAACACCTAATTGTTCCTAACTATTTTGTTAGCTTGTTGTTAGTACAACATATTATTACATAACATTCTCCCCCTTAATATGTTGTTCTTGCATTCCCAATAATTCTCTGAGCTTCTCAAACTTTGCTTTGGTAAATATACCGGCCACTTGCTCTTCGAACTTGCAATACTTCAACTGAACTTTTTATTACATTAACACCTACTGGAAATGATTTTGAGTATGCGGAATTAAAGTTTATTAACCATATTTAGAATATTCGACATTATTGCAACAATATATTATAGAATGACGCCTGATTACATCTTTCGTGTTTACCATTGTTATAATTGATTATTATTTTTTTTAATGATCCCTTAACTCCTTAACCTTTTATTATATCCATTAACTACAAAATCATGTTTGTATTGCATTCAAGTATTGACCAACCCCTAAACATCACTTAACATCGTCGGACTTAAATCCCCGTAGCCCGCGGCGTAGCGCGGGCCAAAAACTAATACTTATACTTATAAGTTCATTGAAAGGAAAATCAATCTTGTGATTAAAAAAAAAAAGCAAATCATTTCATTCCTGCATCGTACAAGGAAAAGAAAGAAAAAATAGAGGTAGTTCCTTCCCAGCATACAAACCAAAAAACAGAGGAAGGCCCTATAACTAAACACTTTATTATTATTAATTCAAAGAAAACAAGAAAAAGCCCATTTCAGCGATAAGTCCCCCCAGTCCCATAGGCAATATGAGGATTCAGGATTCCCTTGTACTCGGGTATTTGCCCAGTCGTCAAGTATCCCACTTGCCGTTTGACCACTACCAGTAGCGAGACTACGACATAAGTATCAATATGTTCTGCCCACTACCACCAGTAGTCTACGACCCCAGATTAAGTATGCAATTCCAATGGATCGTAAAGTTGCATCCAGATTCTTTACATTCAAGGGCCTGGCGATAGCAAACTTTACCACATACAATACATAGAGGACAGTTCCAAATGTTCTCAACAAAAGTGAGTGTGTGTTCATGCACAAATTGTATGTGGTCCCAAGCTTGACGAATGGGAGCGGCCCAAGAGCACATCGTTTATGTAAAGAATTATCACAATCTGAACAATAGTAAAACCAGGGCTTTGAATCTCTTTCTTCCTCACAAAAATCACAATAAAGTTGGTTAGGATCAGAGTTATCCGTATAAGTTAGAGTGAGAGGATGTTTGTCATACTTGTACCAAGCTGTGGGTGGTAGTACGAGACAACCAAAATCTATGGCAAAATCACATCTATTAGTGCATCTGTATGCAAGCCTTTTCCAATACCTAGAACAACCACCACTACAAAGCCCTTGAAAATTGTGGGAGAGGAAGAGTGAGTGTTGTTGATGACTTGGATGCCTCAAGGTGTCAGGCAGTAAACTGCATTGAACATCAATCTCAAAATCATTGCATTCTTCTTGGTCGCACTTGTAGCTAAATCCATGTCTTAACATTGAACAAGCATCACACCAGAACAAGTGACCATTGTTTGTGAGTTTAAGCAAGTGCTTATGAGCTGGGACTCCCTTTTCTTTAGGCAACTCTGCACAACTCTTATGGAGGGAAAATCTGCATTGCTGACAAGTATAAAATGGAGTTGAGATAGGCAACACACAACAATCACAAATATAATCATCCTCGGTCTCACCTGTAAAAGTGAGAATTAAGTTATGGTGATGGAAGGAATGTTTGATCTCTGTTGCCATTACATCTTCACCCACTCTCACTTCACTAATAACATGAGTGATCATATTCATAGATTCAGTCTCTGATCCTGCTTTCCACATCTCAATATCTTCTTCAAGCATAACAGTTCCATCCCAAACATCTTCATCGGTTGCACAATTCACATGAGCAATATAATTGCAATCAAAAGTAGAACAACGATAGCATCCATACCTTGCATTCACATTTTCATGACAAATTCTGCACTCCAGCTCTTGGAGTTGAGTTTGTTGAACAGAGTAGACATGAGAAATGGGATGTGGATGTCGCGCAATTCTGATGGCCTTTGGCATCGAAATGCAATCCTTGTGGAGGATGAGGTCGCATGTGGTGCAGATATAGGGAGTGCGATCCCCGTCGACGCCACAAAAATCGCATATAAATGAGATTGGACTTGGCACAAGAGTCCATGGGTGTTGATGAGTTGCCACTGTAATTGTTCGAGGTGCAGAAACATCCTCAGGAGTAAGCTGGATGTTGCAAAGAGAGCAACAATAAACAAATCCATCCCATTTTATCTTGCACAAAGAGCAACAACAATTCTCTTGATGAGCATTTCGCTTTTGCAAGAAAGAAAGAGGATGTATACGGTCGTAGGGGTGATTAATCTGGAGGGGTAGCTCACCGCATTTCTTGTGAAGGTAAAACTGGTCACACTCTAAACATTTGTAAATCGGACCAGACAAGGACTGCTTACATCCTGATCTGCAAATAATATGCCCAACTTCCTCGTGATGGTTTTCAATGAGGATCATTGGATGATCGTGCAAAAAATTGGGAAAATTTTCAGCGGACGATGCTTGAAGCAAAGCACAATTAACATCCAGATCGAATTGACAAGAAGCACAATGGTAAACAAATCCAGACAAACCACCCCTGCCACAAAAGTCACACCCGTATGAACCGCTATAAGGTGATTTAGGTAGGAGAGATAGAGGGTGTTTGGGGTGGAAGGGATGATTAATCTCAGGAGCTAACTCTAATTCTGCACATTTCTTGTGAAGATAAAACTTACAATCAGTGCAGCAGTAGCTCGGACCCTCAACCCGCTTCCAACAACAACTACAACGTGCTTCTTCTTCTTCATCTTCTTCTCCTCCTCCTCCTTCATCTCCTTCCTCTCCTGCTTCTTGCGCTTCTTCATCTTCTTCTGCTTCTTCTCCTTCTTTATTTGAAGGACTATGGTCTTGGACAAATACCAAGGCATGTTCGTGACAGAAATGTTGAAGAAGAAGATCCTTCTCTCCTTTTACTCCCTCCATATTCATGAGATCTGTTTCTTAATTTTCTCAGACGAGATTTAAGCAAAGTCAACAACTAACCATTCTACTTCTCTCTCTCTCTCTACTTTCATTTTTATTTTATTCTATATATTTTTGTTTTGTTTTGTATGTCTACTTTTCATATAGAGATACCTAATTTTTATTCGTAGCAGTTGGGTGAAAAGGATCATATCAATCATATTCATACCACTTTAAGATATTAAAAAAGAAGAAAAAGCAGACTACAAGTCAAGTGAACTCTGATAATAAATGTCAAGTTGCAAAAGTTATTTATGTATTTTCAGATAAACTATTAACCGGTAATGGCAATAATATATATACTTACTGTAAGTTTCCTGCAAAATGGTTAATTACCAGAACATGCTTTAAGTTTTTAGCTATCGACATTGAAGAAAGAAACAATAAAGAGAATAAATTAATTTAGAGGGAATGTAGCTACTGAGCATTGGTACCTCTTCAATCCTCCTCCCGGTCTTAAAACATGATCACGAAACGTTGCAACTTTTTTTTTTTGTCAATCCCCTCAAGGTTCCATATATATTTCTTTTCCAGGATCAGGATGCCTCTCATCTAAGGAATAAAACTGGAAAACACCATCATTAACCTTAATCAAGCTACAGCCTGGTATTTTTCTATACCCAGGCCAGTAACTCTCATTGCAACTTTCAATATCTAGCCAGATCTTTCCATCTACCAAGATCCCTATGTTGACAAAATTTGCAGGGTTTTTTTTGGCTCGAGCTTAATGAGCTGTTCAAGAGCAAGCTCAGCAATTTCAACATTTTTGTAAACCCGACATGCTCCTGATAAGGCAGCAAGTAAGGCAGCCCAAAATAACAGCATCAGCTTCCATAATCCATAGGCATCTGTTTTACAAAATCCAAAGCCTGTGCTAAAAGACCTTGCTCGGGCTAACAGATCAACCATACAACCGTAATGCTCAATCTGAGGTTCAATTTGAAAAAACATTTACCATTGATTGAAAATATGAAATGCCATCTTCAACTAAACACATATGTACAGTCACACAAAATGCCTAAGAAAGAAATTCCATCTGGAATCTGGATGTTGTAACTTCGGATATCTCAGGAATTAACCAAACAAATAATTAAACCGGAAAATAACAAAGCAAATTTTTTCTTGGACCTATGCCACGAATCTGCATTATCAAATCAATCAATTACAATCAACAATCATAAAAAATCTCTCTAGCAAACTCTCAATCTAATCAACCCAACATGGGTGATTCTCTCACAACAACATAAAGCTATCTTAGCTTTTTCTCTCTAACAATCTCACACAATCTCTCATACACAAAAATCTAAACAGAAACTACTTATTTATACTAACACAAACTTAGACTCCAAGAATCCCTTTCCTATTAGGATTCTTGTCCACCAATCAAAAAATCTCTAGAAAAATCGTAAATCAAATCTAATTAGGAATTGGGACAAATTCCTAACAATCTCCACCTTGACACAAATTCCTTCATCAAAGCTTAATTGCTCCACCCTTTGACCAAATCCACAAAAGTAACTTTCTTCTTTGTTGGCAAATCCACATCCTTCTTCTCAATTTGATGTGAAGCTACCTGTTGGACATTTGGGCTTTGCACCCATGATGGTCTAGCCCAACATAGGTTATTACTCCCTATCATTCAAAATAAGTGCAACATTTCAAGATTTGCAGTCAATCATATTAAGTGCAACATTTATAAAACCAATGTAATTTGTAATTTTTTTCCATTTATATCCCTACTTGTGTTGGTTAGGTAGTTGAATCTTTAATTATCTTGGAAAGTTGGGAAGGGAGAGAAGAATTTTATCTAATTGTTTATAAAATTTTTTGAATGGTAAGAATGCCATTTTAAGTGATTTTTTACTAAATTTAAAACC
Organism: Corchorus capsularis; assembly: GCA_001974805.1. Lineage (NCBI taxonomy): Eukaryota > Viridiplantae > Streptophyta > Magnoliopsida > Malvales > Malvaceae > Corchorus > Corchorus capsularis. The sequence goes on along the minus strand of AWWV01010037.1, from coordinate 48,801 downwards.
AATTAATCATTGTCTTAGTTTGTGTAATATTCCTAGTGTTGCACTTATTTTGAATGGGAGGGAGTATCTTGGTAATTTAATTTGGATTAAATAAACAAGGATAATAATAGGAGATATTTTCTTGATAAAATTCCTTGGGAATTATATCAGAAATTATCTAGCTAGTATTTAAGTGGAATACAACCACTCACATATAAAAGAGAAAATAAAAACTACGTAAGTTGATCTCTCTCATTTTCTTTCATCAGAAAGTTAGGTTGAATTAAGAAAATTTCCATATTACCCCTTGGCGTGATAAATTACGAATTTAACCTTAGAAGAAGAACTCGATGAATTCGATTACGTTAGTCGTGCAAGAAATTTTGAATGAGTTTCATAACGTTTGTTGTAGTATGAAATTACGTTTTATCCTTGGAATGGGTTAAATTACCATTATAGCCTATTAACGGTGAATTTACAATTTTGCCTTTAGAACTTAGAATTTCGGATTAAAGCACGTGAATTCATTTTTATGGATATAATAAGTGACGATTATATGCTTGTTGAGTAAAAATATGATTTTGCCCTTGACGAGGCAAATTACCATTTTGCCCCTGGATGTCAATAGTGACTGTTTAACCTCTAGAAAAAGCCTTTTGAATCTTACGCATATTTAAAACCTGTCTAAATACATTTTAACTCATTTTGCCAGTTGAATTTTGTTATGAAATTTTGGGTTTGTTTTTGTACTGTCTTCTATTTTATGAGAAATGGCTTTTAATGACTATTATAATTTGTATGATCAGACGAGTGCGGTGCTGACCGAGTTTGTGGCCCAGCTCGAGATTTGGACTGCGTGGGGGTATCCAAGTCCCCTGAATTGTGAGTGGGCTATCTTCAACGGAAAACCCGTTGAGGAATTGTTTTTATTACTGTTTTATTAAATTGTTTTTAAATGATTTTTATTAAATTATTTTGGGTGCATGAGCAAACCTTAAAATGGTTTTGAGCAGTTGAAAAGCATACGGGGACTCATGGATTGGATGCAATTCAGGGAGTACGTATGGCTTGTTTTGGTGGTATACTAGCTAGTACTCGGATATGTTAGGCGGACCATTGTTATTGTGTTATGGATCCACATGGTCCGTCGGCTCCAGGCCCGACACGCAAGCTAGCCGTTGGCGTTTGCATGGGAGAGCAGTGTGTTGCGGCCACCACGCAATGCCGGACCCAGACCAACGTCAGGGGGACGGGCATGGTTTTACGATAATATTATGATATGACGATAATGCCCCTGACGGTTCTGGAGGTTGACTCGGGCCAAGGTCACTTCAGATATGTTTTGATGGCAGCCCCTGGTTTTAAACCGAGTAACTGGATTTCTATACTTTGTTTTGATATTACTACTCGGTTTTGATATAAATTGTTTTATGAACTGTTTTAGTTGTGAGTGCACCCCACCCTCTGCTGGTTCTCTTTTGAGGGTGGCTCACTCACGGGGTACATATTTTGTACTCACCTCGCTTTCGTTGTTGTGATTTCAGGATCCTAGTGTTAAGCTTTCCTTGTTGTGCTGAGTCGATGGCTTAGGAGATCAGCTTACTCCGTAGAGGTACTACTCACTACGTACGGGTTCCACGGGCAGACGTATTCTATCCATTTGTTCCTTTTATTCAGTATGGTTTTGGAATTGGCCTTATTGGAATGTTTTGACATTATGCTTCCGCTGAGTTGACACTCTTTGTTTTATGTTTATTTTGTTGGATTTGAGCCTAAGGCTCTGTGGTTGGTTTTCGGTTTTCAGAACCATATCTTTTATTGTTATCCGTACTTGAGACTGTAACATATTTTCACAATCAATACTTGTTATGTTTATTATTTTTGCTTTGTTTTGGCCCTTGATACTGATGCTTCGCGAGACCTCGTGTGCGTGTGACGCGCAGCACGTATTACGAGGTAACACGACGATTGTCCGTGCTCTATATCGAGTCGGGGCGTGACAAAACGTAATTTAAATTGTTTATACCCTAATGTACAATTTGGATAATTAAGTAATTGTGACAAATTGACTTGGTCCCTTTACCCTAGCCACCCTAGAAAATCACTTGGAAAATTCCTTGTAATATAATTAATTAATAAATTGAATTAATATTAATTAAGAAATTAAGTGACTTCACCATCGTCACAAAGGCTATGGGAGATGATGTGATTACTCCAAAAGCTAAATTTGGCTTTATCTTTTAAGCCAATAAAATTGGTTTCGTTATTTAATTAAAGCCATTAGGTTTTTTTTTCTAATTATTAAATCTAATTTGGCTTTTATCTTATTAAAGCCAAAATTAATGGCATCATGGCAATAACGCCATGCTCTTAAATGACAATAATCATCTCTCGGAAGCCTCTTATTTTTCTTTCAAGCTACCAATTCCCTCCTTCCTTCTTAAACTGATATATAATATATCATTAAAGTCTCGAAGGCATAATCGAGGCCCTTGCAAGTGAGCACTTCTCCCTCTAATCAGTCTCCACACTTCAAGTCTTTCTTTATAGTCAGGAACACCATAGACCCAAAAAATCCTACTACCTATTCCTTGATCCTCATCCAAAACTTCAGTATCAATGAGATTTCTACCAGTTCCTAGAAATTTCACTTGTATATCAAGTTTCCACCATAAAGCAAGTCCTCTTCCAATGCCAACAGGCTCCATATCGCAACACCCCTTGAATTTCAGCCCTATTTTTATATTCTCCAACTTTTCAAACTTATTGTTGGTTTCCATAACGAAAAGGATCTGGGGTCCTGGCTTTTCCTGATCTCTTGAAGTGCTTCTATTGTCAAGATTGACCTCATGGCTTGACAATTCCAAGACATAAGCTTCATATGTTTGAGGTGGTAGTTGCAGCACAGGCACCAAGCCTATCAGCTGCTATTTCCTAAACTTCCTTCTCCATATACACCATTGCTTTCCAGTCATTCTCAGTCAACACAAGAATTTCAGACAAACTATTTCCTTCATTCAGCCTCCCAACACTTATAAACTTCTTTGAGCTCCTTCTAGTAAGCTGTCGAACCTTGTCAACACCCTTTGTCTTCCGCACCTGGCGGTCTGGAGCATTTTCCTTCAGTTCATCTGTTGCTTCATCTTGTCGTAACATCTTGATTTATCTATCCTCCTCCTCTTTATTCCAAAACATTTTCTGATATAAGTCATCAACTTCAACTAATCTAGCTTTTTATCTACCTCCATAGTCCTCTTTCTATTCAATAAATTCCCAAGGCCTCTTTAGCTTCAATCTTTTTAAAACAATAACAAGTCCTTATTCCACATCAGCAACAATCTCTTGACAACCAATATGTTCTGAAAACTTAGTACTCTCATCGTCAATCACAATACTTTCCACTTGGTCTTTTTCCTTAGGGAATTCATCAAAATACACAAGATTGTGCAGAAACATATCCCTGCTTAGTAGTGATAGAAATGTTTTTAAATTCAACTGTTGGCTTTTGCCTCTCTTTTTGTATTCTGAGATATTGGTTAATAGTGTTTGTTTCGGGTAGGTTCTCTTTGTCATTAACTTTGGTACTAAGGTTTTCTGCCTTAGAGCATTTTATAGTAGACATTGTTTTTTTCTCAGTGTTTAGGTTTTCTTTGTTAAAAGTCTCCAACCTTATAAACAAGTGTCGATTAATTTTGTTATGGAAGCTGCAATTGGATGTATACAAATTGTATGTCATGATTAATATTTGAGAACAATGGTGATTTCCATCGTTGGAAATGTCTCTCATCTCATAAATAAAAAAAGAGTATTATTGTAAAAAATCTATGCGGGTAAAAATTTAACAGTTTCACAACGGTATTTTTGTATGCACAGAAGGTGGATCAAATATGAGTTACATATTGAAAGAAATTTATAATTTTTTCCACCAATTGTCGATATATAATTCAAAGCGTAGCCTTTGGAAACTGTCCTAAATTATGTAATCAATAGTCCTACGTAAAAATGAGGTGATCATGGAAAAATATTGCATTGGTTCATATATTCTGGCCAATTTTCCTTCCCTGGACCATTTGATTTGTCCCCATTTCCAAGCATATCTTGCATATTCAAACAAATTAAGCCATATGGGCTGCAATATAACTTTGGCAATGCCAATATTCCCTAAAACAATTAGCAAAACTTGATTAAAACATCTCCACTCAAAGAAGCAAGAAGGAGGGAAAGATTGGTAGAGCTTGTTGAATAAGCAAGGGAAACACTAACAAATTTGTAACAAACAACAACAGATTTATCACTTGATTGAAAATAAGAACGGGAAATAACAAAGGGAAGCAAAGTAACATCATCACAAAGAGCATTATATATAAACATAAACTCCTTAATCTTGTATAAATTTGAAATACATGAATATACGACACATTCATTCGGAATTTTCGTCTCATTTTTATTATGGTTTGCCAACAATGATTATTGCATATAGTTTTATTATACTTGGATGAGAATATGTATTACTATTCTTGTTATTGATAAGGAGGAGCAAAGATTCGACGACATCGGTAAAGACAAAAACCTCACTGTTTTGTCGCTAGAACAATGTGAGACTTGTGTCATTGCATTCTGTCATCTCATAATTGATCAGCTGGGACAAGCTTGATGAGAAAATATTGGATAACACTGGTAAACGCATAAATTTCATTGTTAATTGCTGGAAAATAGTGAGACCTCCCTCATTGCATACGTTCATTGCATGCTGTAGCACAATGACCTGCGATGCTAACTGCGTGATTTGTAGCTTTACTGAGAAAACGTAATTTAAATTATTTATACCCTAATATACAATTTTGGTAATTAAGTAATTGTGAAAATTGACTTGGTCCCTAAGCCCTTGCCACCCTAGAAAATCACTTGGAAAATTCCTTGTAATTTAATTAATTAATAATTGAATTAATATTAATTAAGAAATTACGTGACTTCACCATCGTCACAAACGCTATGGGAGATGATGTACTCCAAAAGCCAAATTTGGCTTTTATCTTTTAAGCCAACTAGGACTTGGCCCGCGCAGCGCCGCGGGCGTGGGAACTTGATGTTGGCGCTAAAGAGTTAATTTGCAAATGGCTATATTAGGCTCCGGGGTAAAAGAATCAATTTTGGTCCAAAATGCAGGAGAATGCGATGCAATAATAGAAACAGTGACATCGATCAGTTAAAGTAGGGGGTGGCAGCTCCTACAAAATAGATAATAAAGTCTTAAGTATGTACTCCCCTCTATAGAATTAATATTACACAAGGGTGCAAGTCTCAAGGGCATGTACTCCGTTATAGACTTGAGATTACAGAAGAGTGCTTAAAGGAGGTGAAGTTGTTACAGTGTAGAACTACATTTAGACAAAAGGCACCAGCTAAATAAGGTAATGTCAACAGAGAAGGGAAAGAGAGTTAAACAGAAGTTTGAAGCTGATGGAGTCTTCCATCTGATATGCCCTGAATGTCCTACATTCATCGCTCATAACCTGCAGCAGAATATAAGAGGTTTGTGTCGGACAGTAATTTACTTAGAAAGATGTTCAGGCTGAGAGTGTTAAGTAAAACAGCTTAATGGGTGATGTGTTAACTCTTACCGGTGGTCCTCTAAAGCATTGAGTAAATTGACTGTTTAGCCAGATGCCATCGACGTAGCCAATTGGGGGTATGGATATTACCTGCCCATATCCAAGGGTCTTCGCCTCCTCCTAATTTGGAGTCGGTGACCACTATTATCATTGGGTGATATTGTTGAACCATGAAGTGAAAGTGCAATCTGAATGAACATAAAGCTGCTCCTCTTGCATTGTAATGTAGGACCATGAGATCACTGGCTTGTTGAAAAGGGATCGAGGCATTGAAGAGCTGAGATAAGGCATTGTGTTGGCCGAAGGTAAATTTGAGATTGTATGTAAGCAGTCCCACAAAAGATTGGGCTGTATCAAATGACCCTCATATCTCATATTTTTCTACTTTATACTACTTAGTCCTTTACTAATTCTATCTTAATTGATTTCATGCTTAAGCTTTATTTTTTTTTCTATTTGTCCGACTAACGTGATTCAGGTGTCTATTAAAAGGTAATTTTATGATCTTCAACTCTTATGAAGGACTCAAAAGTCAATTTTTATGTTTCAATTGAAAAAAAAATGCTTCCCAAATATGGTAGTTTTGATTACCGGTCTATTTAATACCATATAATTTTGGATCCACATGTCCCGATTAAAATTATTTAAGTGCCGGTTAAAAGGTTATTGTGTGATATACGACTTTCGTGGAGTCTCCGAAAGGTAAAATTGATCTACAAGGTTCATGAAGGGTTCAAAAGGGAATTTGAATGTTTCAAGATCTCTATCAACAAATATTTTCTTATTTGGATTATTTATCAAATGACCCTCATATTTTTTTACTTTATACTACTTAGTCCTTTACAAATTCTATCTTACTTGATTTAACGTTTCAGCTTTTTTTTTGTTCTATTTGTTCAATTAAGGTGATTCATGAAGGACTTGAAAGCTATTTTTTATGTTTCAATTTAAAAAAAAAGGCTTACGATATTTTATGGTTTCGATTAACGATTTATTTAATATCATAGAATTTTTTATTTAAATATCCTATTAATAAAGGTTTACAAAGAGCTCTTCATAAAATTTTTGTTATACCTAGTCGACTTAAGAATATCACTTTTTTATTGGGAAAAGGTGCATTGGAATTCTTTATTGCAGATCCTTGATGAATTTTCTCCTTGTTCTAATTTAAATGACAAATTAGTGTGGAAAGTTACCCCTAGTGTTGATTATAGCTCTGTCTTGTTTTGCAAAGCTGTTATTATTGGTTCAAATAGTGAGAAAGCGAAGCACTGGAAACTTGTTTGGTCGGGCTTAGCTCCCCCCAAAGTTGAGGTCTTGGTTTGGCAAATTTGCAAAGGTAAGGCCCCGGTTAAGGAATAGCTTGCAAAGAGAGGCATTATTGAATGGAGAATGGCTAGCTATGCTTTATGTTAGAATGATATTGAGTCAATTAGCCATTTGTTTTTCAGCTGTAAAGTTGCTTGGAATATTTGGTCCCACTGCTGTGATATGTGGGGTTTTTCATGGGTAATTCGTAAAGATCCTATTGCTTTTATATATACTTGGCAAGGTTTGAGATATTACATGAATAATGTTGAAGTGTGGCAGATGCTATTTTTTGCTGTTATTTGGTCTATATGGTTGCATAGGAATGATGTGGTGTTCAACGGGAAGGTGGTTGACACAAGGCAATTGTTTGATTTGGTCAAGGTGAGACTTGCTTGGTGGATAATGGCCAAATGGCATAATCAACCTCATGCTTTTGCTGATTTGCTCCTACTAATGCTACTGATAATAGCAATGTGGGTAATTGTGCTTCGAAACAAGTTTGGCAGAAACCTCAATGTTGTTCACTCAAATTTAATGTTGATGGGTCTTCCATGGTAAACCTGGTCCGACAGGAATTGGAGGGGTGCTCAGGGACCATAATGGCAATATTGTGGCAATCTTTTCCAAGTCCATCATGGTGGCTGATTCTAATGAGACTGAACTTGTCGCAATTAAAAAAGTTTTTTTGGTGTTTGTTGCAACTAGGTGGGTTTCATCTTTGTCTTTTGTGATTGAGAACGACTCTGCTAATGCTTTGAAATGGACATGTCAACTGATATCTCTCTATCTCAAGACCCAAATTGTCGTTGATATCTCTCTATCTATTTAAAGTTAAACTCTGAAACCTCCTTAAATAATGAGCTACCTTAAATAAATAATGGTCTGTATTTTCCTAATCGTAATCGGTATAAGAGTTGGTCTCCTAAACTCCTAGTGCGTATATGGGGCGCGGGGCCTTGGGCCCCTTAATCGCCTAAGCCCTATTGAAAAATGAGATATATTTTACAAAATCATCCTTATTCTATAACAAATTTTATAAGTTGAACATTACATTTATATTATTTTTATTTTTTATTGTAAGTATTGATACTTAATTTATTCTTTTGACAGGTATTGTTTATATTGAATTGGATTTTACATTGAATTAAAACCTATAATACTTTTTTTTCCTTAATTAAAGTGATGTGGCTTTAATTCTTGTTAAGGCCGTGAGAAGACCAACGTCACATCTTGGCAACTGATGAGTAGGGCCAACGCCACACCCTCTGGATTCAGGGTGAGTATCGGGTCGGTTTCGGTTAATCAATTGGTGACTACTTGAAACCGACAAAATCAAATGGATTTTTTTTAATCAAGCATCGAACTGACTAATTATGAAATCGGTGAAATCGAAACCAATCTTTTTCAGTTGGTTTCTCGATTAGGTCAGTTTTTTAAATTTATATATATTATAATTATATTATAATTATATTATATGTATAATTAGTTATAAAAAAATATAATTATATATATTTTAAAAAAAACCATTGGTCGGTTTTTTGGTCAGTTTCAGTTCACTGCTTAGTGAATCGCCCCACCGACCAACAACCCAAATAAACTGCACCATTACACCGAATTAACTGACAAACCGAGTAACCCGACCCATTTGGACCGTTTATGATGTGGTTCGGATCAATTTTTCGATTTGGGTCGTTTCTATTCACCCCTACTCAATCAGCAATACAATCCACAAAAGAAAACTTTACCAATCTAGGCTATGTTTCCAGTTATTACAAAGCTTACTCTTAAGAAAGGTTTGAGGCATGGCTGTCCTCTTTCTCCGTTACTCTTTTGCATTGTCGGAGAAGTGCTCATTGACAGGTGCTATATAGCTGAAGCACCACAATATCATTAACTCTTCCAGAGATGAAGAATTGATCACTGCTATACTTCTCGATAAACCATGGAACACAACATAACTACATATGGTGGTCATCGGCAAATTGTATGACTTAAGGAAAGACTTTTTCACACAGAATGAAGAAAATGAGGAGCTGAAAATTCCTGTTTTAATAAGGTGTTATTATCGATGGCTGAAGTAGAAATAAGCATTCTAAGCTTTTCTCTATATGTTACAGACAAAACCATGCTACAGCCATGAAAAGAACAATGAGAAACCACTAATAATCTAAGATCCAAAGTAGATTATAAATAAAACTCCAAAACAAATATTTCTGTGATCTGGGGGATTAATGCCTTCCTTTTCTTCTTTGCCAAATTTGAGATAGTTCTGCATAAGCAAGCCTTTACAATCTGATATGCTTAGACAACTTTGCTATCACATGAATAATGGCTTAGAGAACTCAAAATTGCATAAATGGAGTAACTGAAATAAGCAACATTTGATACTTTGGAGATCACTGAGGAATTTATACAAACAGATTAAAAGCGCTGCAAAATGTGAACCACATGGCCTAAAAGAAACACAGTGCATACCTCAATTGCAAGAGTGATAATACCCAGATGCACCCTTTTAATCATCCTAAGAAGTAAGCCCTAAGAGGAATCACAATAAATTCACCAGATAAAACATTTATTGAGCAAACAAATGCTAGAATAGACAATAAAACTCTAAATTTTCATGAAATATCTTCAAAAGATTGATGGTCAAATTCAGTACATTAATTTGGGGATTTCAAATTTCTATAGAATCGCCAAATATCAAAAATCAAAACTATATAGAATAGAATTTCATCAAACCAGATGCTTACAGCCACAATAAAGGACATAAACCAGGATTGAAATCAAAATTAGGTGCTGCTGCTGCTAGGCGTGCAGTTATCCTTGGAGGAATCATGGCCGTCAGATGGATGGTGATGGCGATGATCGTGATGATGATGATGATCACCTTCATCATCACTGTTGTCCTCGTCAAAAGGCTTCTCTTTATGGAATATGCAGCAGATCTTGGAGCTCTTCTTGTTCATAAACTCGTTGTCTACAGTTCCTTCTTTCCACGAAACTTTCTTTTTCCTGGGGCATAGTTCGAGGACGAGGGTTTGTTGAGGTTGCGACGAGGAGGAGGAGGCGCCGGAGTTCTCGATCGTTCCCAGAAAATTTTACCAGTCTAGGCTGTTTCCAGTTATTACAATGCTTACTCTTAAGAGAGGTTTGAGGTTTGAGACAGGGCTGTCCTCTTTCTCCGTTACTCTTTTGCATTGTGGGAGAAGTGCTCATTGACAGGTGCTATATAGCTGAAGCACCACAATATCATTAACTCTTCCAGAGATGAAGAATTGATCACTGCAATACTTCTCTATAAACCATGGAACACAACATAACTACATATGGTGGTCATCGGCAAATTATATAACTTAAGGAAAGACTTCTTCACACAGAATGAAGAAAATGAGGAGCTGAAAATTCCTCTATTTTAATAAGGTGTTATTGATGGCTGAAGTAGAAATAAGCATTCTAAGCTTTTCTCTCTATATATATGTTACAGACAAAACCATGCTACAGCCATGAAAAGAACAATGAGAAACCACTAATAATCTAAGATCCAAAGTAGATTATAAATAAAACTCCAAAACAAATATTTCTATGATCTGGGGGATTAATGCCTTCCTTTTCTTCTTTGCCAATTTTGAGATAATTCTGCATAAGCAAGCCTTTACAATCTGATATGCTTAGACAACTTTGCTATGACATGAATAATGGCTTAGAGAACTCAAAATTGCATAAATGGAGTAACTGAAATAAGCAACATTTGATACTTTGGAGATCACTGAGGAATTTATACAAACAGATTAAAAGCGCTGCAAAATGTGAACCACATGGCCTAAAAGAAACACAGTGCATACCTCAATTGCAAGAGTGATAATACCCAGATGCACCCTTTTAATCATCCTAAGAAGTAAGCCCTAAGAGGAATCACAATAAATTCACCAGATAAAAAATTTATTGAGCAAACAAATGCTAGAATAGACAATAAAACCCTAATTTTTATGAAATATCTTCAAAAGATTGATGGTCAAATTCAGTACATTAATTTGGGGATTTCGAGTTTCTATAGAATCGCCAAATATCAAAAATCAAAACTATATAGAATAGAATTTCATCAAACCAGTTGCTTACAGCGACAATAAAGGACATAAACCAGGATTGAAATCAAAATTAGGTGCTGCTGCTGCTAGGCGTGCAGTTATCCTTGGAGGAATCATGGCCGTCAGATGGATGGTGATGGTGATGATCGTGATGATGATGATGATCACCCTCATCATCACTGTTGTCTTCGTCAAAAGGCTTCTCTTTATGGAATATGCAGCAGATCTTGGAGCTCTTCTTGTTCATAAACTCGTTGTCCACGGTTCCTTCTTTCCACGAAACTTTCTTTTTCCTGGGGCGGAGTTCGAGGACGAGGGTTTGTTGAGGTTGCGACGAGGAGGAGGAGGCGCCGGAGTTCTCGATCGTCACGGTGGTGGTAACGGTAGACGATGATGGCCGGGTTGTTGTGCCGGTAGCCGTCGGTCTCGCCATCCCTAGATGCAAATCGCCGTTCAAAATTCCCTTTTTTCCTTGTCGTCGACTCTGGTTTCTAATTCTATGAATCACTCTTTCGATGTAAACTTTCGTGTTTTTTTACAACAGTATATATATCACACGTGTACAGCGCACTTCGTACATTTGACAAGAGAAAGAGATGCCGACATACGGTATTTATTTAGATATTTTTTTCTTTTGAGAATTGTGTACTTACTTCTTTGTTTTTTTTTTAAAAAAAAAGTTCCAAATATAGATTTCTAGAATAAAATTTTAAAAAATATTATTATGCTTTGCTTACTACAATTTAGAATTTTAGATTGCCCTCACAAGTCACAAGTAACATAGCCTTATACTTATATTTGACAAAAAGGAAAAATAACATTTTAAAGCTATCTATTTGCTTAAAAAATTATAGTAAATTTTTATTTATACTTTTGGTTAAATACTCCAATTAAATATAAAACTTTAAAGTTGAATAGCATTCATAACTTTTTTTTTATAATCTTGTTTTAGAAAATTAATAATATCATTATCAAATTTTAAAGTAGCATCATTTAAGTTTTCATAATCTTTATAGCATTCTTGATAACTTTACCTAAGAAAATTATTAACCTAGGGTTATTAAATTTTGAGCTAACACAATTGTAATTTAATAATCTATGTAACTATTGTGATAACAATACCTGTGAGAGGGCCATAAAAATTTTGATAACCTCTAAAACCTTTTTAATAATCTTATCTAAGAAAATTAGTAACATAAAGTTATCAAAATTTAATGTAGCAGAATTGAAATTGAAGGTAGCTTCTACTTTCAGGTCTTCATGTTACCATATATATAGACGGTAGACCTCAACTCAGTCGTGCTCATCAAACTAATCAATAAAGGCACGCCACGTCATCCAAAGTCAACTCAACCTAACCAAGTTGATTACGTGGCACCCATTAATTGGTTATTCCACTTGCCATTGATAAGTAAACATACACCTGATTTTTAATCTAACACATTTTTGCCCACCACAACACTTTGAGCGTATTAGTTTGTTCTCTCTCTTCTTTCCCTTTCTCTCTCATATCACTGCTTTGATAGTAACCTAGCAAAAGCTTCAGTTTTTTTCCGGTAAATATGGCTGGAAGAAAGAGGAGGAAGCTCAAATTGTAAGTATTTTTTTGTCTTGGAGTAACCAAGTTGGAAACTTTAGCATTTTTAATATAAAAAAGTGGAACGTTTAGTTCCTTATGGTTAGGGTTTCATGAAATGACAATTGGATTTAAGGAATTAGAGCCTCTAGAGTGCTTGCTATGGGATAAAAATGTGTTCTTTACTGAATATAGATGTGGAATTATGCTGAATTGTCTTCAAATCTGAACCTTTTGAGTTGCGGCTGAATTGGGTTTTTAGTTGTCGTTATGTTTGGTAATAATTCAGGTTATCTGAATTGGATCAGTTTGAGAGTTTTTGCTAAAGTGTCTATTTGTTTTTTTAAATTGGGTTTGAGAAATTTCAGTGCTAGTTGAGCATTTTGATGGTTTTGGAATTGGGTCTTTCGCCATTCTCAGATATGATTTTAATGTTTGGGAGCGATCAGAGCAACTCGGTATTGATTGATTGCTGAGATGGCCGAGCTTGATTTTTTATATTTTTTTCCCGTTAGAGTCAAATTTGGGATATTTTTAATTTTCTTGGATTTCTTGTTAAATCCACAGCCATACTTAATTGATCATGGGATCTGTTCCGGACATCCGGTAATTTGTGATCATAGATCATGGTGCTTTGAGCTAATTTATGATTTAGATACAGAGATGGCATTGAATTGAATGCAATGCTAAGGTATTTCAGCTCCACTGTCACTTCAGTTTTGATTGGATCATTAGAGCTTAGTTATGTCTTTGACACCTCCAATGGTCAGTCAAACAAGGGTCTTTCAGTTATAACATGTTAAGGTCATGAGCCACTCATTTGCATATAGTATATAGTAATACGCAACTTCTTTTGGTGAACTTTTATGATTGGTTGTTTTGTGTTCTTCCAATTCATTGAAGTCTAGTTTAAAGTTCTAAGTTATAGAGATGTAACACATTAAGGGAAGAGGAGGGAACAGAAATCATTTTATCATTGCGTGTTTCATTTTATGACTTAACTGTGTAGGTGTTGAATTTAATTTGAATATGCATAACTTTGGGTTCATGCTTCGGATTTTGGTTTGGATTTTTACCCTGGGTGGGGAGATGTCCTATGTTTAAGTCAAATATATACATTGTATATTTTCGTTTGTCAGTCGATGTTTTGTTGTTTTGGTAGAGGTCTAGGAAGTGCAACAAGTGTTGAATTTTGAATTATAGTGAAGCATGATTAAGCTGTCTGTTTAATTGGAGCATTTTAAGGTCTTTTGCCAGATTTCTGAGTCAGCCTTTTATCACTTCTCTTAAATACTTTATAACTGATAGCAGTATTTTAATATTGTTAACCCTTTTGGCTGTATAGATTAGCTGAAACAGTCAATGAGGATGAAGGAACAGCAACTGAGGAGGGAAAGGAGAGGTTGGAGCTACAAACATGGTCTGATCTTCCTGTAGAACTTTTGGAATTGATTATGTCCCACCTGACACTAGAGGATAACATTCGAGCATCTGCTGTCTGCCAAAGGTGGCACAAGGTTGCAATTTCTGTCCGTGTGGTGAATCAATCACCATGGCTAATGTACTTTCCAAAATATGGGAACTTGTATGAGTTCTATGATCCATCAGAGCGCAAAACCTACTCCCTAGAACTACCAGAGTTGCATGGATCCAGAGTTTGTTACACCAAAGATGGTTGGTTATTGCTATATAGACCTAGAAATCATCGAGTATTCTTCTTCAATCCCTTCACTCAGGAGACGATTAAGCTCCCCAGATTTGAGTTGACATATCAGATAGTCGCCTTCTCTTGTGCGCCGACATCTCCCAACTGTGTGGTTTTTACAATTAAGCACATCAGTCCTACCATTGTTGCTATCAGCACGTGTCATCCTGGGGCATCGAAGTGGGACACCGTTAATCACCAGAATCGCTTGCCATTTGTCAGTAGCATTTGGAACAAACTTGTTTTCTGCAGTGGAATCTTTTATTGCCTCAGTCTCACTGGGTGGTTAGGGGTTTATGATCCGATGGAGCGTACTTGGAATGTTCTTGCTGTGCCTCCACCAAGATGTCCTGAGAATTTTTTTGCCAAAAATTGGTGGAAGGGAAAATTTATGGCAGAGCATAATGGAGATATCCTAGTTATCTATACATGTTGTACTGAGAACCCCATTATATTCAAACTGGATCAATCAGAAATGGTATGGGAGGAAATGCAAACCCTTGATGGTGTGACACTATTTGCAAGTTTCTTGTCATCTCATTCAAGAACTGATCTCCATGGAATAATGAGGAACAGTGTCTACTTCTCTAAAGTTCGTTTCTTTGGAAAGCGTTGCATATCATATTCACTTGATGATTGTAGATACTATCCCCGTAAACAATGCTATGACTGGGGAGAGCAAGACCCCTTTGAGAACATATGGATTGAACCACCCCAGGATGCCTCATCATTATTCTGAAGAACGGCAGTAGTACAAGGTGAGTATGTTTGAATGCAGCTTTTATGACATACTTGTCATATATTTATATCTTATATAAGATTGCAGCATCCATGGAATGGCTATTGATGCTATCTGTAGAATAATTGCTTATGGATCACCTGATTATGTACTACAATAACTGTATTTGGTAGAACTCCTTTTATGTCCTTTATATATCGAGGGAAGCACTTTGTCATGCTTCTCGGAGAATTCATGTAATCTTAATTTTAATTTCTTTCAAATATGGAAGTCTTTCCCATGTAAATTGATTCATATACCGCATACCATATGTAACTTAAATTTTTAATCATTTAGTTTAATAAAGCAGTGATTAAACTTGAAGCTTGTGGATATCTTTGTGATTTGTAGATAATGATCAGCTGTGACTACCTTATGATGTTCCTCAGGTTTGTTACTATCTGGATTCTGGAGAGGAATTATTGCATTAATGGAAGATGACATGTTTCACTTGCTCGATGGAAATTGTGTTGCAAATGCATTAGAGGTCCTGAAATTGCAAAGCCATTTTGCTTGGCAATGTGTTCTTACTCTAAGCAACTCACAGAAACAGAACTAATAATTCAAATATATTCAGTTCAAATCTTTTTCTTTTTTATTTTCACCTTTGATATACTACACTAATAAATTACACTTCTTAGATGTTATCCATTACTAAATTGGGGCGGACCAAACATCCAGTTCCACATTTGTTTGGGAGAAGAAAATTTTATAATCCAAATGCAATGGGCAATTTAAATTAGTCATTAAAATTAGCACCAAATATCGGTAAGTTTTTGACAGAGCTACAAACACTAGCCATCAATTGTGTTAACCAAAAAACGACTGGCTAGTTCCTTGGCCTGAAATACAACTCAAGCAGATAGATTTTCTTTCCTTTCCTCGCATAAGGTTACAGAAAAAGGCAGCAGATAGATTTTCTTTCCTTTCCTCGCATAAGGTTACAGAAAAAGGCATATAAAACTAAACTAATAGGGATTATACCGACTACGTCCTCGGCTGTTGTCACTGCTTCCGCGTCTTCCACCACTTGAGCTACCACTTGCACCACCCCTGCTACTTCGGGGTTGTGGTGGAGAGATGTGTGGTTGCAGTCCAGGCTGTTGCCTATTAATTAAACAATAAAAACAACTTCTTAAGTAAATGCCATGATCCGGAACTAAGAAAAGATGAGAACATAGAAGGCACAAGAAAGAGTGTTTTATTAATTATTAAATAATAGGCAGCTATATTTACTGCTAATCAGTCTGTTACCATAGGCAGCAGGGACAGATCAGAACCATGTTTAGACCTTAACTAGTGCCCGTAGACTGTCTACAAGTCAAATGTCAATTTTGGCTCCATAATTAAAGAAATGAACACAAGCTAGTAGGTTGTGTATGAGTGCAGTATGTACATAGAAGCGCATGCAAACCCAACCAAAATCAGACAGCCACAAACATACGTTCACATAACCACCCACTAACACAAACACCCCAAATGATTGAACAACACAGGCTCACACAATTGGCAACTGACTTCAAGAAACATGGTTGAAACTTACAGCACATATCCAATCCTTCCATCAGGTAAGAGCATTGGCATCATTGCCATCCCGGAAGGGGTTGGACCTCGACCGTAGATCATTGGCTGCAAGATTTTAACATAAATATCATCAAAACACTTGAAAATGAGGCCAATACACAAAAACAAATAAACAACCATGCATACACAGATTAACCTTCCAAAAATGCTGGCCTCAAGCATATGCTATCCAAAGATCAACAACTACAGTGATATGAAAAAGATCTAGTATGACAATTTGTGTCTTTCTGTTGATAAAATACAATAATGTCAACCCACATAAATATTGTTTATCATAGAATATCCACTATCTCAGATGCAAATTAACTTCTGATGTATAAACTGGTGATCTTTTTTTGATTAATCACCAATCCCACAAATCAAAGATCACTTCACCATAATGTATAGGGTGTGTTTTAGTTACCATACCCCAAATTTGATAAATAGAGATTGAAACCTCTTATAACAAGACACAAAGTATTTGCCAATTCATCACCCAATGCAATGCAACTTAAAATCAGCAATCTAAAAGCTTGCAATGCAACCCCAACCCCAATTCCCAACTCCCCCAACAATAACAAGAAGAAAGAAAGAAAGGCAAACAAAACTTTTTGACACTATGTAACTAACCAAAAGGGCACTGTCTATAAGCAGCATTCAAATTGTTCTACTAAAAGATCTTTCAAATTCTTTCCTTTCGCAATTATTTCCACCAAAACAATAAATGAGCATAAAAAGCTGCAGTATGAAGGACAAAGTAAAAACAAAAATGTATCTCAACCTGTCCAAAGCCTGTGGGATCAAATCCTGTTCCAAGGCTTCCATATGCTCCCCCAACTAAACCATATCCTAGAGGAGGTGGGAAGCTCGAATTTAATGTTGACTTCTGTGAACCAGATCCTCCAGAAGACTTCTGATCTGCTTGTGGCTTTGCAAGAGAACAATCCAATACATGACCTGTCAATAAGAGAATCCAACAAAACATCACCAATAATGCCCTTTACGTCCATTAAAAATATGCTGAAGTTAACGACAGCTGTAAAATACAAGGAGAATATCCTACCATCAATCTCATATTTTTCAGTGTTCTTCAATGCTTTCATGGCACTTGATCTCTCTGCAAAATGCACAAAACCATATCTACTATCCTCCTTTCCTTCTTTTGCTGGTGGAACTACAACTTTTGTGATCTTTCCATGATGATCAAACAGCATCTTTAGGCGATCCTGAGTTATATCTCTTGGTAAATTCTTGACGTACAATGCCTTGACCTGTACAAAGTCAAATATAATGACTAGACAACTCTATGCACATTTGTTGTACCAAATATGGCCAACATCAAAGTATAGAATAGAAAACCTGATTAGCAGAAGAAGATTCTGCATTTCTTGGGTCAGCCCAGCTCACAGTCGGAGCGTTATCGTCAAGCTTAAATGTTGGCTTTGACATCTTCTGCCTTGAGTATTCTGCACATGCATGATTATGGTACTCGATGAAAACAAATCCCCGGTTTAGACTGGGGTTTACTGGATCCTATCATGTAGCACATGCTATCAATAACTAATATAATCAATTGGAACATTAAAATACATCTGAATTGCAAACAATTAAGTGACAGAAAAAATCACTAATAGACAAACCTTCAACAATTCAATACAAGTGACTCCAGGCCCAACCTCTGTAACAACCTTCTTTACATCTCCCTCCCCCCAGTTTCTAGGAAGATTACCAACGAACAACTTATTCTTTGCTTGAGATGTTGAACATTTAATCCTTTTGTCCTGAAGTAGACAAAAGCAGTGAACAAGAAAACAGAAATAAGATTCAAGAAAGAAAACAATTTAAAAAAGAAAGATAAGAAAGAAAAAAAAGAAACGCCATACATGCACAGATAGCCATATGCAGTAAAAACAAAAAGGAGAACCATGTATCTGACACACATAAATAACAGCATATCTTGACAACTTTTGCCTAATACAATCTGCTGAAGTGAAATGGAATGTACTCTACATCACCTTCAATTCACAGCCATTCAGTGTTTCAATAGCTTTGGAAGCCAACTCTTTGGATCTATACGTTACAAAAGCATAATAACCCTTGACCTCCCCTTGAGCTTTCCCCTTCATTATCCTCACCTGTAGTCATTACATTTATATATAGTCAGTCTACATTAGAAGAATACAGCCAGGGCATTGTAAATTGAACAACGTTACCTCTGTGACTTCTCCTATAGATTCACAAAATCTCCTCAAATCCTCTTCAGAAGCATAATTAGGAATGCCACCAACATAGACCTCTGATCCATGAGGAGGAAGTGCAAGAAGCTCTGCATGCTTCTTTCTCTTTTCTTCCTCTGTCTCATAATCATCATCACCATCAGAGCCTTTCTGCGCAGCGGCTACACCGACAAGCTCGGTATTCTCCTCCTCTTCTTCCACCTCTTCTTCTACCTCTTCCTCAACTTCCACTTCCTCCTCTTCTTCCACTTCTTCATATTCAACCTCTTCCTCTATAGTCTCCTCAGGTTCATTGTCTCCATCAAGGTCCACCTGCTCTTCAGACTCTTCCCTTGTCCTTGGCATTTTATGTATCTAATAAAGCAAGCTTGCGAGGCAACTGTAAAGGAAGCACAGAAGCCAGAAGCATTGACAAAGGAAAAGAGTACAAATGTGGAAAGGAGGAAACAAAAAATGAGAGGCCAAATGGAGTAGCAAAAAAAGAATCTCGATTGAATCTGTGCCATGAAGATATTATGGCTTCAAAGGAGTCACAACTCACAACTTGAATGATTCAGAAAAGGGTATTAAAAATTGTTAAAAGAAGAAACAAAGACAGGCAAAAAGAGTTCTGAACGATAAGCAAGAGGATTCCGATGCTCAACAAAGTGAAATTCTTGAAATTAGACAATAGATAATGACATTTGCCCCTCAAAAAAAAAACCAATGGCCAGTTTACTGTTCAATTATACAGGTTCTGGGAAAACATTCACCACAAGGGGAAAAAAAGACAAAAAGAAAACAAACAGGCAAAAACAAGGAATGAGAGATTGAACTATGAGCTAGAATTAAATACAAGTAGCAGGAATACGATAAGAAATTCCAGAAAAAAAAAGGGCAAAACAAATTCGCAGAAGCAAATATAGTTATTTACCATCGCTAAAATCCATCTTTAAGTTTCAATATGCATACCTCAAATATATACAGAAAAGATGCAGGCTTGGTATCTAAACATTCAGAAATTTCAAAGACCATTGATTTCTATCACTATGGTACAATGATGTAATAAATTTATGAAATTTTCAAATAATGAAACTACGAATGCAAAATTCCTATCAATTACAGAAACAGGGAAAGAAGTGATGAAGCTGGAAATACTTCGAATTCAATAATATTTGCTGGGAACCTTAAATTAGATATATAAGAGATTAGACGTTAAGCAGAAAGCACATAGAAGAATCCGTGATTATATAAATAAATCTAGAAACAAAGATAGCGAGCTTACCGAGCTCGAAAATTTGAAGAATGGAGGGAAACCTAGCAAAGAATAATGAGGGATTTTGTCGAAGAAAACCCTAATTCTGAGTTTCAGTCTTGCTGAGGAGGAAAATAGGCTCTTTAGTTTCGCGGGCCTTTGGGTTCGAGTTTGTAAACTTAAAAGCAAATACAGATTTTCGGGTTGACCAGGCCCAACTAAGACAAGTGGATCTCATTGGTTTTCACTTTTCACTTCTTTTTTTCCTCTTTATATCCTAATTGTAAAATTACAATTTTAAAAATTACGAGGATCAACTTCTTTTTCTCATCATCATCCAAGTAAATGACTAAAAACGTTAGCTTCATAGCTTATTTACATATATACAGCATGAATATATATACAAAAAGGAAATGGCAAGATCAAAACTTTTTTTTTTATGGAAGAACCTTAGAATTCTTCATCTTAAATTAATTAGGCCAATAAAATGTGACCTTAATAAATCTAAGCTTTTTATAATTTAAAGAATATCATAATTATTAAGCCAAGTATATTGAGTGATTGAATATGAAATGAAAGTGATTCCAAGTTCAAATAGGCACATATATAAAATTAATAAAAAGAATTCCTCTCTAATTAGAGACTGCAGTTTATTTCAAGGAGATTTTGAGTTTTAAACTCTACACTATCATAAGAAGCAGATAATGAAAAAAAAAACTAAAATTGGAAAATACAATAGATGTAAATTATTTAAAGATACTGCAGTTGTTCCTCGTCCCAGGTTTGCAACAAATTTCTGCCCCTTCCACCTTCAAAGAAAAAGGTCATTATTATTATTATTGTTAGTTAAAAGGTCATGCATGTGGAAACGAAAATGAAAATGAAAATGAAAATGCAAAGATTATGAGACATGATAAAGTTATAGCACATATTTTACCTGTTGCATGTCGAAAACCAGTTCTAAAGGAACATCTCTTGATTATCTGCCATGAATAAGGATCTTTTCTTGGGATTTTTGTTTGAAATACAAAACCTTTTGGGCCCAAAAATCTTCCTCATTAACATTGCACCTCCCATTCCTATCATAACGATGAAGAATTTCAAACCATTAAGATGCTCCATCTCTCTTCTATATATCAAATTCTTGCTATTTCTTTTTTGTTTGGCTGTGAGTTGTGACAAAATGGTTGTAAAGCTTCTGGATTTATATAGGGTTTAGAAATATCAATCCAACCTTCCAAATCTAGTAAGTATATCGTTGAAATGGTAAAAACAAATTACTCTACCCTTGAAATGTGTACCACATTTTCCATTTTCAACAAAAAAATATGATGCACCAATACTTTGCATAATAGGAAAAATACTTATGAATTGCTTGTTTAAAATTAGTCCTTATCACTATATATATTTATACATGATTTCAAAATCAAATATTTTTTCCTACTGTGGTGAAATTGGGGGGCAAGCACTCACAATGTAGATATATATCACATGCATGCATTTACCTAGCTATATATGAATATGATTCACTGTATTTTCATTTGTTTTAGTAATAATAACAAACTATGTAAAGGAAATAATAGGATATAGAATTGCCCCCCCACCCCCGCCCCTTCCCTTTTTTTAATTTAAAATTAAACCTACTATTAATTTTATAAGCAAAACTTTCATTTAGTGCCACATGGCATTAGGTTATTTTGACAAGTGTCAATAGTTTATTTTATAATGTTTTGTTTATTATATTTGTATTCATTTAGTTTGGAAAAATCAAAAGACATTCATCCCTTTTTCCTATATAAAATAAATTAATCAAATAATTATAAATTAATTATAAATTTGTTATGAATATACATGTATATTGTGGATGTCCATGAATATAAAATTAAAGCATGGATAAGATTAATAACTTGATTCGTTCATACATATATACCTATATACTAAGTTCATCCTCTTATATTTATGGTGATGTATCTATGTGCCTATAAATACACCACTTACTTTGTTATGGAATATGATGAATAAGAACAATTTCTCCCATTTTTCATATTTTCTTCTTCTCTATATTCTATTGTCTCTCTATTCTCTTGTCTTTTCCATACTTCAATTTTCTATTCTCTTCGTTTGTTTTGTTATCATTTCACAACAAAATTTCATTTCTTAACTGAAATTTTCTTAAAAGAATTTATAAAATAAAACAGCTGCTCGCGAAACGCGGCCGGAAAATTCTAGTTTGGGTAAATTATATATATATACCCTGTGGTTTTGAGTGAAATAAATATGACCCCTGAGGTTTCAATTTTAACACTTCACTACCCCGTACTTACTTTTTGCTACCAAATTCTTGACAATTTAATTATAAAATTACTGAAATAATTTTTTTGATCATTTTAAAATGACTAAAATTAGTTTATGTCATATTATATATGTTCTTAATAATTTTTACATAGTTTACGAATCTTATAATTAGTTGCTTGTGCCTGTTTTGAACTTGAACAAATAGATTATCGAAATTATAAATATATATGCTAATATATATTGTGACTTGCCTAGAGAATACATGGATAAAATATAAACATGTTTGTTAGGTTAAAAAGAATAAAAGAAATGAAGGAAAAAAGAAATAAAATTAATGGCATCAAGGAATTTGACAACAGAAAATAAACACATGGTAGTGAAGTGTCAAAATTGAAACCTCAGAGATCATATTTATTTCACTCAAAACCACAGGGTATATATATATATAATTTATCCTTAAAATTTTAAACCTTCCTAACCAAAGGTATGAATAAAGATCATGAGCCTTGGACCTAGCCCTAGAAAAAATATGTTTCGGCGTGGCAAATCCATACTTCCAAAGCCCGTCTTCCACCAACATCGGGTGATCCATTAATTTGGGCCGTGCCGGCCGACCCGCCCATTTTGCCATGTATCTATCTATATTGAACCGTAGTACAAAATAGCTACGCTAACGCTACGACGCAGTATGCCAGTACTATAAATAAATAAATAAAAGAAAAAGAGATAGCCACCGGCGGGAGTTCTCAACACTGTCTGCTGTGGGAGATCTCAAACTCAGTTCAGTTTCCTGATGTTCCTATATTGTCTGCCGCCAAAGGTCCGCCGTCTCTTTTAACTGCTTGGTTTCGATTTTCAAATTTACTTTTTGAAGGTAAAGGTTGTTTCTGTGCTTGTTGCTATTCTTTTCAAGACCCCCCTTTTTTTAATTGATGAGCAAAAACTAACAAATTAATTCATCGATTTTTCTGTTAGATTTTGAAGCTTGGTCATATGATTTTCTGGAAAAGAAAAAAAAAATACTAACAAATCGAGTTATAAACTTCTGTGGGGGTTACGCCTAAATGTCGTTTTTCCCCTAGCGAGCATGCTTATGGCGGATTAATGTATATAATCTATACGAAAGTTGTATGCTCGATCTCGGTTTCCTGGTTCTTCAGGAATACAATTGAAGTGAACAAGAAAAGATAGCTTCTTTGTTTTAGAGATGAAAAATTGTTATCTTTTCATTAGTACTTGGTGTCAATTTTAAAGTTTTTGTCTTTGTTGTCAATTTTAAAGTTTGTGTTTTTTTTCTTCATCCATCCAATTCCAAGCTAACTTTTTTTTTTTAAAGAAATTTCCAAGCTAACTTGAGTATGAAAGTTTTTTTTTTTTTTTTTTTTTTTAACTTCATCTCTGTAACTTTGTTTGATTGTTCATGCAGGCTTCGTTAGATTTGACTCTATTGAATATTTGTTCATGCAGGTTTAACTTTTAACCTTGGTTCTCTATTTCTACTAAAAGACACCTTAAGACAATAGAAGGTAAACTCCTCCATACAGTTTAGTTTAACTGATGAATTATCATTGATGGCTGGAGACGGGATGTGAAAGTGTTGTTGTTGTTGTTGAAAAATTAAAAATTTAGAACTGATTTTGCAGGAAGTTAATTAAGTGGAGAAGATGTCCTTATCTAAACCAATTGTAAATGAATCAGTGTTTGTACGGGCTTCCTCTAACTTTGCACTGCAAAGGGTAATTTTCCTTTCCGTGTCTTTATGTGCTTCATTCATTTTTTTCCCTTTCTAACTTCTGCTAGTTTTGCCTTTATTTGCAGGGTAGAAAAGCCCTACCTTTATTTAAAGGATTTGTTAGATATGGATTGTCAGATTGTGTAAATCTTGATTTGAGGCAGCAGTGCGACAGAAGTCATTCTTCTGTTGAGGGGAATTTGATAAATGAATTACCTGATCACATTCTTGTTTCCATCTTGTCTCGGTTGGATTTGAAAGAGGCAGCACGAACTGCTGTCTTATCTCATAGATGGAGGAATTTGTGGAAATTCACAACTAGATTAGTCTTTGACAATTCACTGTTGGTATGGGCAATACTGAGGGGGGACTTGGTGAAATCTCTTCAAGTTGAAAGGTCTAGGTTTATTAACTGGGTTAATAATGCATTGGAATCATATCAAGGAACAAGTTTAGATGAGTTCAAAGTTTGCTTTGACGTGGACGAAGAAAGTTGTAAACTTGATATTGATGGCTGGATCATTTTTGCTCTAGAAAAGAGAGTTCAAAGGCTTCATTTGGATTTTAGTAGATCATCTACGTACTTCTCTTATGGTAGCTATACTCTTACGACTCAATTCCTTTCTAATTACAGCATTAGTTCGCTAAAAGTCCTTCGTTTGGTTTCTGTGGAAGTAACTAGTGAAGTTGTTGAGTACATGTTATCTATGTGCCCCTTGCTTGAAGCACTTGTTGTGAAAGGTTCAGATTCTCTTTCACACATCAAAGTTTATGACCCTTCGCTGAAACTAAAGAGCTTAGAGATTTTATATTGTAGTAACTTGAAATATATCGAGATTTCTTCCACAAATCTTGTATCTTTTGCATATGGTGGGCAAAAAATAGTCGCTGCAATCAACAATGTTCCCCATCTTGTAGAGGCATCTTTTTCCGGAGAATGTGCAGGGCTACTTGCTAGAAACATGTTCATATTTTCAGAATTGGTTTCACAACTGCAAGTGCTTGAACTTGACTTGGAAGGGGAGGTACTGGTTGGAAAACTAAACAAAATTTCATAGTTCAGTAGCATTGAACTATTTTTTACTAATATTTTGTGATTTTGAATTGAATGGATAGGGAAGACGAACTTTCCGAAATTGTCCCAAGCTGAAGAATCTTAAGCACTTGGAACTGCGAGTAAGTGGAGATACTGCTCCCAGCCTTCTCTCTTGTGCCAATCTTTTGAAGGTCTCTCCTTTATTGCATAGATTTACCTTGAAGGTGAACATACTATTTCTCCATCTTATGGTTTTGTAATCGTGTATTTCCTCTGATGTGCTTTAATGATGCTTGATATTGTTAGTTTTGCAAGTGCTTGTTTTATTAGTTTGAAATCTTTTATTGTGCATTTGGTTGGACAATTTACAAAATTTCAGGAATTTTAGAATGAATGCATTTTAAAAATGCATCAAATCAAGAATGAAAATCTTAGTTTGGATTTTGATAAATAACAAATTAATTATAAAAGAAATTTATTTATTTTAGGGTATATATATATTTAAAAAAAAAAAGAAAAGAAAAAAAGATAGAGAAATATATGTAAAAGTGATGGCATATTTTGAAAATTAATTGTGGTTATCTAGATTAAGATTTTTTTTTTTTTAAAAAAAGGAAAATGTGATTTATTGAATATTGAGGGACTTGAAATTTCACCTTTTGAGATGGAATTGTGAAGGTTTGGACCCTCCGATATCCCTCCTTCAAATATCAAGCATGTTATTTTGAAATTGTTAATTTTATTCTTCCATTCTCCAAAACAAGATAATTTACTTTTTATAATTTTGAAAAATTCATTTATGAGTGGAATACCTGGAAATTCCTCACCCAAACATACCCATAATTACATTGTAAGGCTTTCTCAGTTTTTTTCTGTTCACTTTGTTCAATGTTCATTATTAATTAGGTCTCATATACTGTTTTTTCTTATAAATATAAATTATTGATTGGTTTTTATTGGGTACCTATGAAGTTTCCTATCTCTTTAAATGAAAAGCTTAGAATGAAATTTGTAAGGCATTTCTCTTGAACAGTTGGAATCGTGATTATTGTTGTAAAATGAACATCCTATTCCACTGGAAAGACCATTCATTTTTTGATTTGGAAAATTTGCAAAACCCTGCATTACTTTTCTGGAAACACTTTATTTCTGATTTGATTTCATTGTACTCTTCTTGACTCTTATTTTTCCCAATTTTCTTGTGAATTATTCTGTTTAGATGCATTTGTACCACGTAAAATATTTGGATTCCTTGATTGTATTCTTGCTTCTTCTTTCTGTTTTCCTTTCTCTTAAACGAATCGTGATTATTGTTGTCAAACGAACATCTTATTCCATTAGAATGAGCATGCTTATTTTCTTTTGGATATTTTGCTAAACCCTCCCTTATTTATCTCGAAATAATTTTAACTCTTATTCGGTTCCATTATACTATTCTTGACTTATTTTGCTTTCTTTTTGTGGGTGAATAATTCTGTTTAGATGCATTTGGACTGCATAAAATATTTGGATTTTGGATTGTTGTTGCTTCTTTCTTTTTTTCTTTTTGGCACCTTGATTTCTGCACCAAGCCACATCTAGTTGCTGCTGATTCTCTTTTGGAGGAAACTACTGCTCAATCTGCTGACTTGGTTAAAGGTGTCAAAGACATTGGACACTAGAGCATCATGTACCTCTTCAGCTTATTGCAGCCCAAAATGACAGTAATTGAACAAAGTTCTTCGCCTCCTCCAAACAAAAAAAACAAAAAAAAAAGTTCTTTGCATATCTCATGTAGTGCATATTAAGAGAGCATGCGAAAGCCATTCAACTTAATCAATTCACTAACTCATTGGATGGTGCAGTTATGCATGTGCTTATGATGTAACCATGTTAAGGACAACTGTGAGGGCAATTCACCAGGATCAATACTTTTGGTACTTTCCTGGCATAAGGGCAATTTTCTAAATTTTGAAGAACCAACTATCTGATAATTCACCAGGATCAATACTTTTGGTACTTTCCTGGCATAAGGGCAATTTTCTAAATTTTGAAGAACCAACTATTCTAATGTGTTGATTCAATAGATTCCTTAATTGTGTGTGTATTTTGTTAATATTCTGATCTTCTTAGACCATGAGATCAATTTTTATGTAATAACTTTAAAAAGACTTGATGGTTGTCTGACTACCATGAACAAACACAAAGAAGTTGACTGAAGTGCATTTATTAGCTATTTACTTGTGGCAGGTTTCAGGGCTAGCTGACAGCAAGATATATCGCCCGGTGAAGGAGAAAGAAATAAAGAAACTACATCCACATTTGAAGGTGATTGAGTTTTCTGGTTTTGTTGGTCGTATCGTTGATGTTGAGCTGTTGCTGTGTTTGCTGAAAAGGGCTTCCTCGCTTAAAAAGTTGGTGATAGAACCCTGCACTCATTATTTTTTTGAAAAGCGAATAGAATGCAAAGATTCTGAGCTCTTGCGAAAGGCAAGAACTCGTGCAAAGCAACTGGAAACAAGGTTACCTCCTGGTGCTGAGCTGGTGATACTCTAAGACAACAGGGGTTCATCGCCGATGTCTCAGATTTTTTTTTTGGGCAATTGCAGTTGGCTTAGAATTAGTAAGATGCCTTTTCTTGTAGCTTAGAGTATTCAAGAAAAAGCTATGACAAATAGACATTTAATTTGTTTTATGTATTTGATTAAGGCTGAAACTAACAGCCCTATTATTTTGTTTTATGCCTTTGATGAAGGCTGAAACTAACAGCCCTATTATGTGTTCTTTTTTGAACTTAACAACAAGTATAAAAAGCATATTATTTGATAAATATGAGAAAGCTTTTGTGTCAAAAAAACTTTTTTGTTGTATTAAAAAATCGCAAATTAAAAAAGGGAAGGGTGACAAAATAATACTCCATGAAACAAGTTTCAGATTCATAGAACCTAACCCATCAGTATTCAGTATCCTATGGTATATAGTAGTATTCAGTCTCACCTGCAGCTGCAAACAATATATGCCATAATTAGTTCCTATGCCTAATTCATAGAATATAAAACACCAAGGCGGAGTTGGATCAACTGATAAGCACGATTGATTGTGCCAGATGCAACATCGATTGTTCGGTATGGAAAGGGAATAGGTGGTATACAATGGGGTTTGAACAACCTAAGCTCGAAAGTGAAAGCTGGTATGTTGATGGAGTGGTCTGGGGATTAGTTATAGATTGTTGGACAAACTTAATGGGCCAATCAGCTTTCACAGCTAAGATATTCAGCAATGCCCTTCTCAAGGAACCTGGCATGTGGACTATGTGCAAATAAAATATAAGAATTTATGATCTGGACTGGAGGATCAAAAGTGTTACATATCACAGGGAAAGTGTCATAGTTAAGATTTAGGATTAGCATGGACAAAAATCGATAGGTCTTTAGGAGTAAATGGGTTACAATTTTGGAGATGAGCAGTGATAGTACATTATGTAGAATGTGATTAAACATGATAGAAAAGGTCATTTAAGAATCATAAGACTCAATTGTTAGAAGTACTCTTATGAAGGGTGTGATGGGCTTTTATATCTGCAACTGTTCAATCTTGCAATGATAATAATTAGTGAAATTCAATACATTGGTGGGCAAAATAATCACAATTGTGAATATGACCAAGTCAACATGTACAAAGTCTTATGAACTAAACTGATCTTATTGGTCTGGCAAAAAAAAAAAAAAAAACTGATGTTATTGGTAATAATCACAATATACTTTTATTATCTTTCTTTCATTATTTATTTCTCTTCACAGGGAGCTCATTTTCCTCCATTTTTTGGTCTCTAATGTCCCTCTCTCTTCTTCCCGAGAAGGAGAAGCCATTGTATATATAGTCACTAATAGACTGATGAACATGGTATGGGAGTAGGTTAATTAAGTCCAAATGGAATTCTTTTTTGTTTTCTCTTCGTCTTCGACAACGCAGTCACATTTTAACTATACTCATTGAATGAAGGGAAAAATAATGAAAGAAAGATAAAAGTATCGAGATACATAATGAAATGTACATAAGTTAGGATCAGAACACTAATCATGGTACCAAATAATGGAAAGAATCATAATGTTCGTTTCCTGTGACCTCATTGTCAGTGCAGAAATATTAAAGTAAAGTTTTTCGGTATAAACACCACTTTGCACCCTTAAGTTTGTACGGACTGTCACTTTGCCCCCAACTTTTTTATTTTGACCAAAACGCACCCTAAAGTTTTATTTTTGTGCCACTTTACACCCTTTGTCCGGTAGGACAAAACAAATCGATCGCGGCGTCCGACGTGGCATGCCACGTGGACAAAAATGACACGTGGCATGTATCCATTTGTGCACGTGGCATGCCACGTGTCATTTTTTGAAACACGTGGCGTGACATGTGTCACTTTTTGGTACATGTGGCACGACTTTTTGGTACATGTGGCGTGTCACATGTCACTTTTTGGTACACGTGGCGTGTCACGTCGGACACCGTGATAGAATCGTTTGTCCTACCATGACGGAGGGTGCAAAGTGACACAAAAATAAAACTTTAGGGTGCGTTTTGGTCAAAATAAAAAAGTTGGGGGCAAAGTGGCAGTCCATACAAACTTAAGGGGGCAAAGTGGCATTTATGCCAAAGTTTTTCAGAACAACTTAAATTTGGCATATTCCATAAGAGAAAGCGTTAAGGAGTTATCAAGGTAAAATAGCAACATAAATTGTTAAAGGTCAAACTAATATATAAATAAATAGCAAGCTAAATATAACTAAGCAGTGATATGGAGACCATTTTTCCCATATGCATCCATCTCAACATTAAATGGATATATATCAGGGTCAGGGGGAATTATTCTCTTTGCAAGATCCACAAAATAATAGTACTATGAAACAACTTTTTAGATTCATAGAACTAACCATCAGCATCAGAAAGAATACACCATTCAGTGTCTATATAGTAGGTGTACCTATATAGTAGTATCAAGTTCAGCATCAAAAATATTCAAACCCGCCAAATGTTTGCACCATATCACCAAATCTTTACACCATATTATATTGTGAACAATCTTTACACCATCCTAACGAGGCATTAGTAAACTAAAACTATATGCAAGTCCTCCGCGCTAATGTTTACCCGCCTTCTTCAAAGCTTTTCCTTTAACCGCCTCCTTATAAGCTTTCCTTATCACACTATCCTGCACTCCATCAAATCTGACATCACCATCATAGTTGAAATAATTTGCAAGGACACGCCATATGGCATAGTCCAGCACATTTTGAATCTTGAAATAAGGCATAGTCTTCAAGTCTTCAAAGTACTTGTGAGCATCCCAAAGCAGAAACCTAACATAAGCTTTGAGGCCAAAAACCTTTTCCTTCACCAGCTCCTTTCTCGGTTTCTTCTTTACAGCCAACCTCTTGGACAGACGTCTCACTTTCAGCTGCAAACATATATGCAGAATTAGTTACTATGCCTAATTCACCTACAAAACATTGCATACATTCACAGGCATCCAAGTTCATCACAATATACATTTGGACACTCTACAAACTGTCTGCAGTCACACAAACACATTTCATGCAATCAAAACAGGGCCTTCACAAGGCCTTTTTGGATTTTTCATACACAAATTCACCAAGTATCATCAGTCATCGCATCAAGGCATTGCAAGGCATTAGCAATACACGACAGCATCAATCCTTTTTCTTATAAGCATTCATTTTTGCAATCTAATATTCTGTATACATGCACAGTCATGACACTTGCATACTGTCAACTGTTACATTCATCGTTATTTTACCCACTGCAAGCCACATTTGCACAACATTTCAGCATCAATGCACAACCACAAGGTCTCAATTTTTACTTTAGCTTATCACTTGATAAAATTCAGGTTTCGTCAAAGAATACAGATAAAACCAGTATACAGGAAGGAATTCTCATACATTGGCATATAGGACAAAAAAAAAAAAAGGATACACAAGCATACACTAATGCATTAAAGAATTTTCATGCAGAATATTCTTGCATCATCATAATTTCCCTGAGCAGAGAGGGTAACAACAACAAAATTACAAAGGTGGAGCTGGAAGGCCGTCCCTACTTAAAATATGCACAAGTGAAGATGGCGGTTGATTCACCCATGAAAGACCATTATTCCAAAATTTTCTGAACCTTCCTTGTAGAAAAATTTCTTTTCTGCACACTATCTTTTTTGTTAACACAGACAGTATTCTGGACCTCTTCTCTTCCACACTACTCTTCATATTCTCTAAAAATCTTCTGATGCATTTCCTCCATCTCAATATGCCTAGCTTTCTGTCTACTGATCTCCTCTTCAGTTTTCCAATCCAACTGGTTATATTGTCTCTTTAAAGATAAGTCACAAAAAAAGTTGTTCATTTATGGTTTCTAAAGCTTCATCCTCCAATTCTGGTTGCCCTTTCTCCTCAATAGAATCCCCCTCTTCATCATTATGTTATGCAACAGTGTATTCATCTGGTTTGGATATCAGGGCATAGGTATTTGAAATGTCTTTTAAAATGTTGTGTTTTTCAGGGGGGAAACTATGGTGTCTATGTTCATGCCAGTTTGATTTGGTGATGGAAGTGAGGTATTCGTTTCGCAAGGTCTTTTTGTTGGTGTAGATAGGTTATGTAAAAAAGGAATAGGTAAGAGGGAATGTGTG
Source organism: Corchorus capsularis (assembly GCA_001974805.1). Lineage (NCBI taxonomy): Eukaryota > Viridiplantae > Streptophyta > Magnoliopsida > Malvales > Malvaceae > Corchorus > Corchorus capsularis. The sequence goes on along the minus strand of AWWV01010037.1, from coordinate 16,976 downwards.
TGACTTAGGTGGGATAAGTTTAAGGATCTTGGTGGTGTTTGAGAGGGATGGAAAGATTTTGAGAGGGAATGTGTGTGACTATCAGTGGTAGTGTAAGCAACATGGGATCCTCCAGTTCCTATCTCTATTACTCCTTCCTCCTGTACATCCTCACTAAAGACCTTCTCCATTCCTTTCTCTAACTTCCTCCACCTTTGTTCCTGCTCTAATGTGCTCCCCTTCATCTGGAATTTATATTTTCTTTCTCTGCCCCTCAAAGAGAATCAATCTTCCCAACAATGATCTCCTGAACTCCTTTTTCCTCCCTAACCTCCTCTCTTTCTTCACTTCTAATTCCTCTAATTGGAGCAGCACGCATCCAAGCCCCGTATTTCTTTTTCCTATCTTCTATCAGATCATTGCTAACCATGGATTCAGAACCTTTATCACTATGTCCTAGAACTCGACAATTGTAACAGATTTCTCCCAATTTTTCATATCTGACTTCAGCAACAATGAATCCCCCTTCTAATCGAGGAAACCTAAAACTTCCAACCAGAGGTTTTGTTTTTTTTTCTCAATAGCAACTTTAATTCGCAAAAAACTACGACCTAAGCCAATCAGGATCTTCTACCTTAATCACAGTTCCTAAGATTCATTAATCCTTTTTCTCATAAGCATTCATTTTAATCATACAAGAATACAAGAGCAGTGAAAGGATGGATCGCATCAAATTATAAGCTTACCTTAGTAACCTTACAGATAGGAAAGCCGCGAGAATTCTGCAAGAATCGCAGAAGCCCTAAAACCTCGACACAAATCTCCCGCAGCCTCGATATCATCATATCCACTAGCAGTTCAGTAGTAGGATTCTACAGCAGCCTCTGGTTGTTGACAAGACTATTCAATCTGCCTCTTCGATCATCAAGACTCCTCATCTATCAATTTCATCAAAAAATCACATAATCATTTGGGAACTGGAAATACGCTACAATATTTCACTAACAGATTACGGAAATCCCTAACTCACCTGGTCCATTTTGTTCTTCAGGCTAAGAAAGGCTGCGCGACGGAGCTTCCGGGGGCGTTCGCAAGCCTGACGGTAAATGGCGGTTAACTCTGCAGTGAGGGATCCTTGAAATGAACTTCCGCCGGAAGTAGAAGCACCGGCGGAGGTGGATTCAGTGGCGGTGCTGGCTTTCCTCTCCCCCAAAATCCGTTTCTTCTTCCCCATTTCGAACCCTAGTTTCTTTCAGTTCTTTCAGTTCTTTGTTCTTGCTTGTTTTTCTTGAGCTCTCCTCTTTCTTTTCGATGGCAAGTTCGAAACTGAACGCGCGAAAGGATGTAAATATAAATATCTCTATATTGCTTTGAGTGTAAATGTCTAAAATACCCTTTTTAAGTCTTAAATAGTATTGATGTTAGTTGTAAGGGTTAATATGTAATTATAAAATCATCAATCTTATTTTAGTGAAAATAAAATCATCAATCTAAAATGTAAAAAAAAAATGGAATAAATGTCACTTTGCACCCTTAAGTTGTAGGGACTGTCACTTTGCACTTAATTTTTTTATTTTGACTAAAACGCACCCTAAAGTTTTATTTTTGTGGCACTTTGCAACCTCCATCACTGTAGGACAAACGGATCGATCACGGAATCCGATGTGGCGTACCACATGGACAAAAAAATGACATTTGGCACGCCATGTGTACCTAAAGGTGACACGTGGCACGCCATGTATTCCAAAAAGTGACACGTGTCACGCCACATGTACCAAAAGTGACACGTGGCATGCCACGTGCACAAAAGGACACGTGCCACGTGTCATTTTTGTCCATATGGTACGCGACGTCGGATTCCGTGACCGATCCGTTTGTTTTACCGGACAGAGGATGCAAAGTGACACAAAAATAAAACTTTAGGGTTCATTTCAATCAAAATAAAAAAATAAAATTGGGTGCAAAATAGAAGTCCGTACAAACTTAAAAATGCAAAGTGTCATTTATGCAAAAAAAAAAAAAGTCATAGAAACTAGAAAGTATGTTTATAAATAAATCTGTTCAGTACAGTAGAGTAGAGTAAACCATAATATACTTATTCACTAATAAAAATTTACCATAATTTGTTGGGTTTCCGTACGGTAGAGTTAATTTTTTCTTAATAAAATACTGTATTACAATAAAAAAATTCTTAATTAATATTGGACCTTTAAGTTTTAACCTTTTCAATCCTTCACGCTTCTCTTTATCTCCTGTTGTAATTATTTTCTTTCTTATGATTGTTGCTTCTTTCTTGATTGGACAAACGAGGGAAGAAGAAGACTATTACCAGAATGAGATCAGTTATTTTAGTTCAATATATAAGACTCCACTCTAATTAATCGGAGTCCGATATGACCCTGACTCTTTTAAATTTTAATTTTAGCCTGTTTGGTTTGGGCTCCTTTACTTTATTATTATCAGGATGAATGGTTCAACTTTATTTGTTCAAGGAAAACTAAATTGTGCTATGGAGAGTTTAAGTGTTTAACCTTTAACCTCTTACCCTGGGGCCTCGGCCCAAGAGAAATTAATCTCAAACCAATTAAGACTACGCGGGATATCCTTGATTAAAAAAAAAAATTTAGATAAGCCTCACATCTATATCATACTATTAAAGTTATTCTCAAAGGTCTATATGTTCAGTATTTGGTTTTTCTCATGCTGACATTTATATAACGTTGATTCATGATTGATTGGGAGAAAACCAATATATATTATTATATATTTAAAATTCCAAATATAATATTTATAAATAATATTTAGAATGTTGAATTGTAATTAAAGTAAAACTCAATTTCCAGTAAACATCCTCTCATTTAACTTAATTGCGATTATATAAGAAAAAAGCCCGACGCGAATATGCGGGGAAAATCTAGTACCATAACAATCATAGTCCCACCTTATTATTTCTTGAAAATTTGATAGCAAAATTAATACTATTATTAATAATTTATTTATCTTTTTAAATGAATAAAATAAATTTTATGAATTTCAACACGTATTACATTGATACAGCATTAGAGAAATAGGACTCAGAAGCTTTTACTGTTTGTCCAATGCCTGAAAGAACCCAATTTCTAATTTTTGCTTCAATTCATTAATTGACTTCCCATAAGTCAAAATAATGTAAAAAACGAATTATTCGCATTATTTTACTTACTAGAATTCGCTACGCCGCGGGCTTGGGTTTGTAAATTGGTGTTGGAAAATTTCTGCACACAATGATTGAATCAGGAACCTGGGGCTGGAATGAAAAGAGAACTTGCATTGCATAGTATTATCCATCAGGCAGGAGGGCATGGCATTGTTTGTTTGCAGGGAAGAATCAGGAAAACAGACAGTGTGAACTAATATGGAACAACTGATGTAGAAAAATGGAAAAATCATATATTTTTCAAATGTTAATTAAGCTGTTCAAACGGAAGCTACCAAATGCAAATCTCTAAGGTGAAAGGGTTAAACATAATAGATTGAACATTGTCTTGAAAAATGGGAAAAAGAAGAAACAAAGTAGCAAATACAAAGGATTTTTAAGGAGGTAATTTGGAAGTTCACTCCTCTTCATCATCGATCACTTCATTCCCAATGACAGACAGAATGTGGAATGTAACTTGGCCATTGAAAAGATAAAAACAATGATCACCTCCTTTAAGCACATGGTTGAAGCAGATTCTAATTAAAGGAAGCACATGTAAGAAAGAAAAATAATAATTTGCCCATGAGAAAATATAAAAATTCAGGAGACCACCTTGTCATCATCTTATAATTTGATCACTTATCGTCTAATTCTTGTACACCTATTGTTTAATTCTTGTAGCAGAGCTTCAAGTTTCTTCCCTTGCAAACATGACAACACCTGGCAATTGCAGTGAACAGGGTGAAGCAAGATATAACTCATGAATATTTTGATATGTATGGGAAGGCCACCAATGGAAATTGGTGGCAAAAGAGATTCACTGATATCATAGAAATTAAATTGATATTAAAGATTCATTTTACTTTCTCTAAAATATGATTTGAAATCTTTGGAAATGAAGTTGATAAATAAGGTAATAAAGAATGCAATATTCTACAATAAGAAAATGGCAACTGTAATGCACCTCTTCTTTCTTTTGACTTGTTTTTTTCTAATCATTATGCACCTTGAGGTACAAAGGAGAATTACATGGCTTTCAACTCCACCACTTATAGTCAACGGCAATAACAATTAGTTGGTATTTGAAACTTAAAATTGATCACTTATGTGGTCTATATCATGTAGCGTAGCCCACACATCTAGTTAAAATAAAATATAAACAATTTACTCAATTTTTAAAGGGTGTATTATCCTTAAAGAAAAATGAGTTGTTGAGTTGTCACAAAGGAGTTGCTGAGGTTGTAGTTATTGAAGATCCTAACCGAAACTACATTAAATGTAAGCAGCCAAAGATAGAAAAAGGCGTGAAATTATGAATGAATCCTGTGCAAACATCAGTGAGCATGGATTCTCTCTTAGATACACCACTTGTTTCCTTTTTCTGTTTACAGGGGAATCATTCATAATCACAACAATTTCCCCCTTTATTAGCTGGTATTTAACCAAGTAACATACTACACCTGATTGTCTTTAACCGACTTACATGTTTCTGAATACATTTTTAAATGTTTCTAGTATTTAAAGTTGTCTGATAAAATCTAGTTCAAATAAAATATAAACAATTAAGTAAAATCTGAACCAACCATGTATAAATTATACTAACTTGATTGATAAAATAAATAAGATAAGATTTGGTGATCTGTTTTTGTTGATGCAATCAAATCAAATAGAGAACATGACGGGAACCTATGTATATCATAGAACATCTATGGTATCTATAACTATACCATTGGATATGAATCTAATGCTGTGTAAAAAGAGAGATCAATGGTATTCAAATGTAAATGGCAAATCATCATGTAGATTAGACAGATTTGTGTACCCAAAGCTCAAAAGAAAAGGTTAAGAAGTGGCATAGGCACACAATTGAGCCAGTTACCTCTGTGCTTGATCCTCCATGTCTTCTCTGTACTTTATGCCTCCAAATATCCACCCCCACTTGGTAAGAGCCACTGAAAACAAAAAAAATACCCAAATTTAGGAATAATCAAATTCCAACCGAAGCAACTTCTATACAAAAGGACCAAGTAAACGAATCAAACCCATACGTTAAAAGGGAAGAAGAAGTTCACTTTACCTACTTTTGCAGATTTTCCATACAACTCTTCCCTAACAGCAAGTGGATCCTTTAGCTTCTTTCTTTGAATACCTGCAGCAAAAAAAGAAAAATTGAATATTAAAAAAAAGAATCAAAGCTAAAAAATAAAAAAATGGAAAAAAAAAAGATTTTATCACCGTTTAGGCCGCAGACTAAGAATTCGAGTAGCTTGAGATTATTCTCCTTCAGACTCTCTGCAAGACCCATCCCCCCATCCAATGATACAATCACTAAACTAAGACCGCAAGATTTGCAAAAAAATTAGCATAGTTCCAGGTGAAATTAGAGGCATTGGATTGGTCCAGAAGATCTAAGAGCTTGTTCTGAAGATTCTCATCACTACATAGTCATCAAAAGGTGAAAGAAATAGTCCATCACTACATTCTCATCACTCATTTATTCCTCCACATAATTTGGCACATAATAGGGTATCTTAACAAATGGAACTACGCAGTTTATAAATTTATCAATAAGCATAAAAGATAGGTTCTTAGTTAACCCATTATATTGGATGATTCTAGAATATGTTTCAACAATGGTAAAGTGTCTAAACCATATATTATTGTACATGTACAACAAAAATTTATGACTTATCATGCCATCATATATTTAGATCAAAAAGCAATCTTTAGCATCAATAAATTTTACCTTGTATTCACCAATTTCTTCACATACTTTGTTCTAATCACCCTAAGTAAATATCAACCCCATGTAAAAGCACATCATTGAGACTTTAATACCAGCTTTTTCTCTGAAACTAATACATCACCAACAACATATCCATAGGAGATTAACCATATGTTTGAATTGATTCAATACTTCAAACACCATGAATATGAATCACATTACTTCCAAACTAATACATCACCAACAACATTTCCTGATAAGAGGAAACCTAGAATACCCACAAAGTAGAAACCAACCAATGCATTATTTCTTCAAATCACAAGCTCAGAAAAGCAAGGGCGAAGCATCTCATAAAATAAAAATAGCACTAAACAAAAGACTAAGAAGAATCAAATGTTCCAAAACTGAAAAAAGGAAAGAAATTTGAATATACCTGACAGGGGATATACATGTGAAGTGAAGCGCCCAATTTGCATTTGACATGTTCTTAAGATAAGGTACTGCCTTGGCACTGCCAAAAGAAACAAACCTCATTCATTACCAAGCAATCAGATGAGAAAATATGGGAATTTGCTTAAAACAACTCTTTTCTACATTCTAGCGAAGGCTATAGAGAAAAAAAAGAACATTTTTTTCGATACCCGATGCCAACTAAAAATACCTTCAAGCATCAGCAAGGGGACATAACTTAAAGCACTAAAAAAGCATGAGCAATAACAAAAGAAAGGGTTCAGATAAGGCAAGGGTCAGCGTAGAAATCATAGTAAATTGCAGGAGCAGTTATTTTCTGTAAAATGACAGAGGGCAAATCAGAAACAAAGAAAGAGGTGGTGTCCCAAAATTCAATAGCTCAAAGGACCGCATGAAGTCATTCTTAACAGAAATCTGAAAATATGCAGACAGAACTTGGAAGGATATCTTGCAGTTGAGCTATATGATTTCATCTATTAGAATTTGGTCCAGCAATAGTAAAGGAACAGTGAAGGAATTGCATAAAAATCTATCATCTCATCGTCCATGTTATAGGCGAAAATCTCATCCAATTTAAAAGTTCTCCTACCTTTTTCATGCGCACACATCTCAAACTCATTTGAAATTAGTCTTCAACTTGTCTACAACATCCATCCTTAAACCAGATGGCTGTTCACCATCAGCCTGCAACACAGTGGAGTATCATTTAAGCTATTCTATGACTCATTTCTTAAAAGTTAGGAAAAATAGAAGGGCTAGTATTTGCTTAATAAGAATAATAAATCTTTTACACTCACCTGAAGCAGTCAGCCAATATATCTATTCGACATCAGTCCTCTAAAAAGAACCTTCATTAGAAATTCAGAGAATTAGCACTTTCCGTCCAAGAACTTCTAGGAAAGTATAGCATGCATATCAACAGCAAAGTAAAAATCCAAAAACATTAATCTAAAAGACTATCAACGGCAAAGTAAAAATTCAATTTGACCATGCATATTGCAACTTCACATGTAAGGCACATGTCAAATTTGTAGTTTCTTCCATGATTCATCCAACCAAGAGCAAAGGTGAGAACGACAAAACTAACATTCCAAAGTTCATTATTTGCACGTTCTTGGATGCCCAGAAAAGCTCATTGATCTAGCCAATTACTTGCACCTAAAATTACATGGCATACAAAAAAAAGTGACTAAGTCATCTCCTGACATGAAAGCCGAGAGCGCAAACTTGTGTGGTTTCCAGAGAATTGCCAATCAACAGCACGAATATACACCCATCATGGAGAAATTCGAAGGTGAATCTCAGGGGAAAAAATTCATCATCACTTAATTATGAACTCAGATCACATAAAAAGTAACATACTATTAATAAGCATGGTGAATGCTAAGAAACACTCTCAGCATTTATAGCATTAGCAGAATCCAATCGCACCCTAGGTATATACACTAAATACCCAAATTTTTGAGATTCAACTTGTAGTCAACAGGAATACCAAATTTTGCACAAAAGGCTTCAAAAATGACCAAACCAGGGAAGAAAATTTCACTTGTAGTCTAAAAGTTAATATCTATAGTTGTTGGACATTGTTAAATTAATGAAGAAATTAAAACATAAAATTCTCAAATGGAAAATATCATATGCTATAAAAGGCCCTCGAGTGTAGACTCTCTCTCTACCAAAATTCCTAAAACAACCTAAAATTTGGATTTTGCATTTGCAGAAAGTCCTCTCCATCTGTTATCAATTATCAATAATCAGTCCATGTATAATACCAATATTTTCATCTATGACCTACCGCATCAATTTAAGACATAGTAACCCCCAAAAATGATGTCATTAATTAATGTAAAAGAGTCACCATGACATATTATTTACCTATGTTTCTCAGCAACTCTAAGCAGAGAATAGAGATTAATGTAGCACACTAAATTGGCTCACAATTATGGAAAAGCAATATCAGTCTTAAAAGGTCCATTCCCCAATTTCAATTATTGCCAAGCAAAAATAGAAAATAATAATGAAACCATAAAGTCATGATCAAAACAACCACTACAATCAAAGGATTTCATTACCTGGCACTTTGACCTTGAGAATCCAGAGGAGAGCTCAGAATGCTGAAATTGGTAAGAGCAAAGGTGACCTTGCAAAGTACAGATTTAACTTTTGTAAGGTTTTATAGTCATTTGTTCAGTGATCAAACATGATTTTGATTCTAGAGTTGTCACAATTGGAATAATAGATCAATACTCGAAATATACCTTTGATGAATTGCCTAATTGGAAAATTATGCATCAGAATCTATCATGTCTAACATGGTCATAAATTTCATAGAACAAATGCTTGATTTCTCAACCTAAAGAAGATAAATTTCACCTAACAAAAGGTGGAGTTTCCCAACCCAAGGAAGCTGCCGAGCCAAGACTTCTTTGCTAGTTCATGCCATAATCAAACCTTCCATCTCCAGCCAACGCTTGTATCCCCACGAACCCTAGGTTAAGATCCTTTTCTCCCTTATGTGTAAGTAAAGAGTAAGTGGTATGAACCACCCATGGAGCCAAAACAGCATACTAATGTGTTGTAATATAGAAAGAATCAGTGTAATTTCCCAAAAAATTTCAATAATCATAAAGGTAATCAAGCATTTAAAGTTTCATGATGAACACAAACCATGGGTTAAGACGGACATATCCATTGTCTGATCCTAAACAGGGCACGATTTTGTATACGTAAGTCAATGTATTCAGTATAAGAGAGGGTTTTTATGAATAGGTTAGTCAAAGTACAGAACCCTAATGCTCTTTTTCAAACCCAAATTCTATTGGTTGAGATCAAAACAGGTTAGTCATTCTGTATTTTTATGAATAGGGCTTTGCTAAACTTCATGAAATGTTGACCGACAATATTTCTCCTATGTTTCTTACTATAAAAATTGTGACTACTACTCCTGCTGCAAGGAGTCTACTCTGTTAAGAACAGGGGAAAAGAAGACAAAAAAAAAAGAATAAGACATAGGATCACAAAGGAAAAGAATACCGTCCAACCATTTTTCTTTTTAGATTTTTGAGTGGAGCAAGACAATTTAAGTATTTAACAATGAAAGTAATAGACCCAACGTAAGACAAAAAAAAATCTATTAAAAACAACCAAGTTTACGGTTGGTTTTTATTCAAGAAACACCATGTATGAAACAATATATACACCAATACAAAAGAAGAGAACCTATTCTCCAATCAAAAAACTTCTACTAAGACATGTCAACTCATCTAGAAAGTCAAATATGTTCAAAAGACTCCCTCACAGCAAACAAATAAGACGCCCTCCCCCTCTAACCTTATCCCCATTGAAAACTATTAATGCAAATAAAATATTAAATTGCAGGCATATTAAATTGCACTTTTTAACACTCTCCTGTACCTAACCTGATTTCTTAAGGCTCATTTGGGTGATTTCAAAACTTTCAAGCTATCTAATCAGAGTTGTTTCATCATAATTTATCATCAAAGAGCATATTACTTGAGCAACGTGCATTCCACGAGACAGCTCAAAAATACGATACTAAATAGGCTCAGGCTTATGTTTGAGAAGCTTCAAAAGCTCATCCTCCTAAATACATTCTTATCCGAGACCTTTTATAAGCTGAAATTTGTCTTCTAAACTCAGCCTGAAACAACAACCGTAACAATCAATTATCAAAACCCGATTTACATAACAAAAAGCTAAAAATTTTAAACTCACCGGAAACAACTCACTGAGTTCAAGAAGAAGAAGAGGAAGAAGACAGCCGGGAGTTGATAGAGAGGGACTGCTAATGGTTGGACGGTAAAAAAAAGGTAAAACCAAATAGCAGACAAAGGATCACAAAGGAAAAGAATAAGACAAAAGACACAACATAAACAGAACCACTTTTAGAAAGAGGCACAATTCAGCAAAAGATCAAACCAAATAGCAGATAAAGGAAGAACACTCACTTTCCATGGACACTTTCCTTTAATTCAACAGCAACCCACTTTCCTTTAAACAAAGTAAAAGGACTGCAAACAGAAAATCAAAATTTAAACTCAAGGAAAGCCTAAAATCCTAAAACTATTCAATAGTACAAACATCAAGAAATCATATAAAATCCAAAAAATATTTAATAGCAAAAACATTAAGAAATAATGCGATCATCACTTGGATCCTCCACCGGAATATCCAAGGAAACAAAACGGAAACACTAAACGGAGACTGAAGTACCTCTTCAACAGAAAGTAAGATCTCATGAGCCTTTTCCTGCTTCTTGGCGGACGAATCTCATCATCTGCCGGAGCTGCTCTTGATTAAACTTCTGATGAGCTTTTTTGACCAAAGAAAGAAAAAACAAAGAAGATCGACCGCCTCCGCTCAACCGAAGAAAGGGAGCAGGCAATTGGCATCGAAAAACTCAGCTCAACCCAAGAAAGGGAGCAGGCAGTCGGCACTGAAGAACCAAATCAAAGAGAGTCGACAGATTGGGTTGAGGAAAGAGAAGCAGAAAAAAAAGAGAGAAAAGGCATGTGTCGGCACTTAGCATGTAAACGAAAAAGAAGGGGAGCAGGTGACTAAATCCACTGTCGAATCCAAAATCTTACATGAAATGGGGGAGTGGGTGAGGATGTTGAACCCACAAGCATGGAAAAGCCTGAAAATCAGGGACCAAATCAAAGAGGAAATCGGGGGTTTACCAAGGAGAGGTACGATTCGGGGTGAAGAACTGGATAACCCATAACCCACTGGTTCGTAATTGGGTCGAAAATTGAATTGAAATTTCAGCGCGCGTGAAATGCAATTCCAAAATTTTTGGCGCGTCTGAATTGTGGGTGTGGGTGTTCTCCCATGTAGTTCTTTGATTATTTAATTTTCTACCTTTTTGAAACCAATATATTAGTCAATATATATATCTATTTTGATTTTTGTAGGAGCGACTAAGCATATATAAAACCAGAAAGGCAGAACATCTATCATAAAGACAAACGATATAAAGATAATTCAGTAGAAATTAGTACTACATCTACAATTAGAGTATCACCAATTCAGCACTAGGAGGTAATCTAGTTTCCAGTTTCTTTGCACGTCTTCTTGCTGCTGAAAGCAGCTCAGCATCCTTGGTTGGAATTACAGCTCCAAAGTAGTATTCAGAGCAAGGAACAATCGTCAACCTTTTCAATGAAACAACACTTTTTAGCAAACATAGTATCAACTCCATATCAACTGCTAGACCAACAAAACCAATGAACTCTATCAACTTCAAGTGTCCATGTGCTTTTTCCGGTTCTTGTTCCTCCACCTTGCGGAATTTCCGGAATTTACCTAGATTTTCAACCTGCCACAATGAAATAGATTATCATCAAATTCCTTCAGTAATTATTCATGTTAATTTTCTAATGGAATTTTGACTATATATACCTAATCAAGTATGGTTAATTAATTTTTATGCCTGAATGTACAACTATAGAATTGAAAATTTAAATTCTACCGCGAATTTGTTAATGGAAGTGTACTATTTTTATGCACAAACCATCATCTCTAATCTTATCCGTTCCCATCCATCAATATTACACACAATCACACATTGAACACATAGGTACGAAGAAGTTCAGGAACATACATGAGAAAGTAACTAAGCGAATTTGCATACTTAGAATTGAGGAACTAGCTAGAAATGCAAACTGTAGCAAGCATTTAAAAAGCATGTAGAAATAGAAATAAATCCATTGTTCAAAAACCATAAGATGAGGCAAAGAATATCCACCTTTAATGTGAGTCTATGCAAAAAAGGAGACATCTTCAATAACTTAACACAACAAACGAGGCTGTGAGCATGTTCCCCATCCAAAACCAGCTCCATGTGCTTGAGATTCTTCAACTTGGGCAATTTGGGGAAACTTCTACACATCTACACCCATTCACTTTAGAACCAAAAATATTAGTAGAGACTACTTTAAAGCTAAGTTGTCTTCGGGATAGAAAGTCACTAATTTAGTAAAATTAAACGGCTTAATGCCCTTTTTACCCCCTGAACTTGTACGATTTGGACATTTTGCCCCATAAACTTCAATTTTGGATATTTTGCCCCCAGAACTCACAATTTGAAGCCTAGTTAGTCCCTCTCAAAATGAATGCCACGTCAGCGGCGACTACCGTTTGAGAGGGATTAACAAGGCTCCAAATTGAGAGTTCAGAGGACAAAACGTCCAAAATTGAAATTTAAGGGGCAAAACGTCCAAACCCTACGAGTTCAATGACAAAACGGGTAATAAGCCAAAGTTAAACTAGTGCGATGCAATGCTACTTAAAACAAGGAAAAACTGTAAAGTTTTGCAGTCTAACCAGCTCCACTGACAAGTACTCGAGCACGAGTGTCTTCAATTGTGAGAGTAAACCTGAATAATGGCGATTCTTTTGCATGATACGGGATGCAAAGGATTCAGAAATAGATGCCTTTATGAGATTAGGAACATCCTTGACCACCCCAATTACCATATCCCCCCAATATGTTAAAGACATGAGATTTGGGACTGATGAAATCTCAATATATTCTAACTCAAGGTAATGTATAATCTCTAAGCTCTTTAGTCTGAGTGAAGGGCCGGAGACTTTTAGCTGTTCAAGAGACTCTGAGCCTTCAATGCTAGGCACTTCAAGCAAAGGGCAAGCAGACAAAATGTATTCTACAACTTCACTTGTTACTTCCACAGCACTCAAACGAAGAACTTCTAAAGAACAAAGGGTGTAATTAGAGAGAAACTGAGTTGTAAGTGTATAATTTTCCCAAGGACTATAATAATCTTCCCATGAACTTTTAAAATCCAAGTGAAGGCTTCGAACTTTCTTTTCTAATGCAAAAATTATCCAGCCATCAATATTTTCAGGTGTAAAATAACTTTCTTCATCCACAAGAAAACAAACTGTGAACTCATCTATGGTAGTTCCTTGGTGGGATTTCAAGGTGTTATTCACCCAATTAATGAACCCTGACTGCGATTTCATCACTTTATGATCAAATTCAAAGACCAGATTATTAGTAAATTTCCACAAATACCTCCATCTATGAGATAAGATGCTGGTTCGTGCTACTTCTTCCGAATCCAGCAAAGACAATATGGAGACAAGAATGTCATCCGATAATGCATCAATTGAGTTCCCCTCAACAGCTTTGTTACCCTATACAAAATCAAATAAATATGGCTCAATCATATATAGGGAATATTAAAAAAAGTTTTGGAGCACTTTAAGACACACTAAGGAAACGTACGGTCTCTAAAAGCAATAGCAAAAGAAGGGCAATTTTCATATTAGAAAGTAAAATTTACCTTTTCCAGTGCAAGGTTAGACGAAGCCTGGATGAACCTTGATTTGCTTACAACTTCGTCTTCGTCTATTTTGACCATTGTCTCTTGTTAATTTCCAGCAAAATCTGCCAGAAAATCCCAAACTGATAGATTTTCTACTACTTAAAAGCAGTGAATATAGGATACACTGATTATTTTCTTGAAGTGTCTTCCTCGATAATAAGAGGACCAGGTTTTAAACATTAAAAAAGAACGAAGTTTCAATGAATTTTAACTAGAGCTGGGGAAACGGCGGACAAACGAGAGGAAGACTAGGATTTACCAGAATGAGATCATTTTAGATTTTAATTCGATATAAGGGCTCTTTCGGATTTTGTTTGGGTTCCTTTATTATTATTATCAGGATGAATATGGTTCAACTTTATTTGATTAAAGAAAATTAAATTGTGTTATGAAGAGTTTAACTTTTTTTAACCTCTTACCCTCGGCCCAAGAGAAATTAGTCTCGAACCAATAATACTACTCGTGTTATCCCTAGTTAAACAAAAAATAAATACTACTCCCTCCGTTCCGAATTGAATGGTCATTTTGTAAATGGCACGGAGTTTAAGAAAAAGTTGTATTGTAGTATATGTTTTACCATTATATCCTTAATAAATGGTATGAAGTGGTGGGACCCATAAAAAGTTAGTGTTTAATTAAGGGTAAAGTTGTAAAAGTGTTTTCCATTTTAGAAAAGTGGACATTATTTTGGAACATCCCAAAATAGTAATGTGGCATTCAATATGGAATGGAGGGAGTATTAGATAAGCCTCATATAACATATCAATCATAGTCCCACCTTATTATTTCTTGAAAAATTGATAGTAAACTTCATCTTATATCATATATATATATATTTAAAATAATGTACACTACGAGAATTGTAACTCATTAAATGTTGAGGCCTCCAAATCTCGACAAGTGTTAGGTCCAGTTAATCGACATGTGTCTCTAAATAATTCTAATTCTAATATTCATTATTAATTAGAAAAAAGTCTTTGGTATATTTTAAGAAAGAACAATGATTTCTCTTACAAACTTTTAAAATTTTAATTGAAAAGTAAATAATTCTAGCTATTGACTATAGATAAAAAGTCTTTAATATATTTAGGGAAACAACTGTGTGAATTTATAAGGGTTTATTATTATATATTAAGACAAAATAAACCTTTAGCAATTTCTTAAAATTCTTTTTGAGGTAATTTCTTAAATTTCTAAATCACCCTAACTATATATTTGTGTTAATAATAATTCCATTAAGGAGAGATTCAATTTTTGTCAATGAAACAAATTCCATTATTTTTGGACCATCGTTACCTTTAAAGATACTAATTGATCATGTCAAATTTCTTACCAAATTTTTGGATTGTGGAATCATGCCAAATTTTTTGCCATTTACAATAGTGATATCTTATCTTATCAATAATAAGTATTAACCCTTAAATTTTTTTGGACCGAATTTCCCTAATTAATTTAAAATCTACTTTAATTGCAATATTATATTATATTTAAAAATAATTATTATTTCAAATGAATTTATATGATAATAAGATATAAATATAATTATGTTTAACATATTTAAATTAATTAATAATATTCTAATTCCATTCTTTTTATATATATTAATATTATGTACGTAATTCAATCATAATATTTGTTTTTAAGAATATATTTATTAATTATTTATACATGTCTAAAATTAAATAAATTATTTTTATTTAATTATAAAAATATCTAAATTAAATTAATCAATAATTAAAATAAATATTTTAATTCATTTCTTTTTATATGTAATCAATTCATATGTTTGAATGTGTCCTTTATTTATATATGATTTTATTCAAATTAAATCACTAAAATTTATTAAGACTAAAAATGTTAATCTTCCATAATTATTGTGTTACATCTAATTGTGCATCTTATTAGAAATATGATCGACCGAAATTATGGATTAATAATTGCTTAGTTTTAACATTACTATATAGGAGTTAACCCCTTGATTTTAGTATATCTCAAAAATTAATTAATAAAATGTCAATTTTTTTAACGAAATTACAAATGTTAAATTGAGTACATAATTTAACACCAATTATAATTTCAAAGACAATTTTAGATAGTACTATTTTCAATGGAAATATAATAAATGTTAGATTGACTCCAATTTTCCATTATTGTTGACATTTTTTTCACTATCTTAATTCAATTAGCTACTCATATTCTACCTTAATTTTTGGTATAAATTACCCATAATTCAAATTTCTAATTCCCATAATTTAATCTAATATCACCATTCAAAAATTCAAATTATTCTTTCCTTAATTATTTCCAACATCAACAGTATATAAGTGGAAGTGTATTTTGCTATTCCACAAAGCATTATTTTGATGAGATTATTTTTTTTTTGCCTTTTTGTTACATTCGGTTTATTTAGTACTATTACTAATGTTTAATCCATTTTTTTCGTTTCCTCTCTCTGCACTTATATATAAAATAGATTTCTTTTGTTTAACTATCCTAAAGTTTTTTTAATCTATTTTGCAGATTATTTGGTTCCTCCCCTCTCTTTTGGAAACTCATCACCAAGGCTGGAAGATCAGCATGCTGAGAGTTACATACTTCCATTTGACAAAAACTATACCATTTTTTTATCCCATTTTCACTTTTGGTCATTGTCTATTTCCATTCAATTTATTGAATGTTGTATATACATAATATATATGATGTGGGTCATCTTGCAGCATAACTTTTCTTAATAATTATTTTTCAACTCCAATTATCATCTCCTTTCTTCTCTATTGTTGTTTTCTCCCTTTTGATATATCTACGTTTTCATGAAACATTAATTTTATTTTAAATTATTAAATTAATTAATGTTGATTGAGAACTTAATGGAAACTAAAAAAAATTTCTAACCATTAAATATTGATTATTGAAGGATTGTTTTTTTCATTACTCTCCCATTATCATCTAATTACCATTCATATTAATATTTCCTTGATTACTCTAATTCTACGTGGCAATATTCTGCAAATAATAATAATAATAATGACAAACTTTTCTATTTAATATTTGATTTGATTTACCATAAAAAAGTTTGTTTTGATTTGAAATCAATTAGCATTAATCATATTTTTACATTAATTTCCTTTTATATACATTAATTAATAATAATGTAAATAACTCTCAATTTCGAATTTTAAATATACACAACTCTACCAATATAAATAGGTTTGCATTTGGGTTTCAAAAAAATTGTTTCAATAGCTCTCAACCT